>JANHFO010002056.1:135264-148525 GCA_032468095.1 Pareas carinatus
TAGATAAAGAAGGGATGCATTTACCCTGTTTTCCCGAAAGTAAGACATCCTCCGAAAATAAGACCTACTTACAGTAAGGCATTCCCCGAAAATAATACCTCCTCGATAATAAGGCCTCCTTTCCAGTGCAGCGGGAGCAGACAGGAAGTTCTCGGTGGAAAAATAAGATATCCCCTGAAAATAAGACCTAGTGCATCTTTGGGAGCAAAAATTAATATAAGACAGTGTCTTATTTTCAGGCATTTTATTTATGAGACTTCTTGCGTTTAGCAACTTACATTTAAGATCTGTAGTGGTGGACCTGGAAGAAGTTGGGGGTCTGCAAGCCTAGTTTTGGTTGTCATTGGGAGAGGGTTGTTTGGACATGTGAAGTTGGTTTGCGTTTGATACAATCAGCACAGTACTCAATATATAGGTCAGTCTCATCTTGATCCTGATGTCTTTTAATTTCTGAGTGAAGCTCTCGAGCATAGGCATGTTGCAATATTGACAGGTCAGGCCATGAGTGAGATTTTTTATGGTTAATACTGTGTTTTGCAAGTGAGTTTATTGTGTAGATGAATTTGTGTTTGCTGGTTTCACTCTTACAAATGGTTCTACAGAAATGCGGGGCTATCGAGCTGGTGCTGTTTTTGAACTCTGGGCCATCGTGGGTAATGTCGATAATTTCATCAGGCGTGATGGTTAATGTTTGAAAGTTGCTGGTGATATTGTGGACCTTTGTGATGTCAGCTGAATCATTCCTGTCCTCAAACCCAAATAAGATATAGTAATAACCAAGAGATATGTGTGACTATTGTGTGTTTTTTTCATTTCTTAGTCACTTCTTCAATGGTATGTGATTTCTCTGATTCCATGTACCGAATTAAATTGTCAAGCAAGTCATTCTACATTAAAGTATGAGAAGTGAAGAGTTTGAAATATATCTACCTGGAATTGGCTAATTGATCCAGGCTGGGGAGTCTGTTGGTGGACCATATGCCCCACTGTCCATTACTGGTCAGTTTATTCCACTTACTCATCTAAAATCAAGCTGCTTTATGAGGGTTCAATGAAACCAAAGAAAGGCAATCTGTAGCATTTGGTATGTGTGTAACTCTGTATGTAAATTTTACAGAGCTAGTCTTGATGGAGACATTGAATGACAACCCTCAGCATCTGCAAAGTCATAATGAGGATAGATAATTTTCCTATAATTTTCCATGTCTCCATGTCTGAATGTTTTTTTCAGGATTCTCTCTGAGGTTTCTCTAATTGTATTTTGTACTTATTGAAAATGAAAGCCCTGCTGTTTTCTATCTATTACAATCTGTGAATGGGTCTAATACCATGTGTATTGTAAGACATGTGCAGCAAATAAAAGCCCTACTTTTTTCTATTTGTGTAAACGTGAAGAAAGCAGGAACTGAAGAGGTATATAAAGAGCACAGTTCACACATTCAGTGGCTCAGTTTCTTTTTCCATATGCTCTCAAGTATATGTACTGTTTCTCTTACTAAATGAGAAACTGAAGACTATACAAAGCAATATATACATATAAAGCCTATATGCCAAAGGAAAAATAACTCCAGCCATATGTAGCTGGCTCCCTTATGCAAGCAGACAAATGTCGGGTGATCTCACCAGTTTTAACTGCAAGCGAATTGACCTTTACTTTAGGCTGGAATGTGAAAATTATCATTCATGTATGCTAGATTATCTGTGACTTTCTTCTGAATCAAACCCATTTTCGTTCAGTACATTTTTCATTATTTCTAAAAGGATATCAAATCCTGCTTTTCTATTCCTGAATTGTCAACTCAGCAAACATACCATTGTTTTAATAAGTTTTGGAAATGCCTTTCTGAATGTCTAGAAAGCCAGGAGGATTCCCAAGAATGATTATGATGATGAAGTTTGGAAAGGCATCTCTGCACTTTTCTTTCTGAACTGGTATTGTTATTTGTTGTAAAGCCATTAAATAAAAACTAGAAAATAGTAGAATGAACAACCTCATTATGTTGGATTCAAGAGATATCTTACTTTCCGTCTGAAATTTCATACATCATAGACATAGAAAAAGTAAATGACTTTTTAGGACAGAGGTGGGAAACTATGGCCCTTTTATGACTCGTGGATTTCAACTTCCAGAATTTCAGGAATTATGGGAGTTGAAGTTCACAAGTCATAAAAGAGCCATAGTTCCCCAACCCTGGTTTCAGGACACTGTTTTTCAACCGTGAGAGCTTTAAGATCTGTGGAGTTGAAGTCTATACATCTTCAGGTTGAGAAAGAATGGTTCAAGTTATTGCCCAGTTCCCTGTTTATTGCCCGGCACCTACTTTAAAGCATTCTGATAGATGGCTTTCCAAGTCTTCTGGAACCCATCCAGGTAGAAACAACTCTTGGTATTGGTCTATTCCTTCCTCTATGTAGCTATCTGAGTTTTCCCCAAACTTTTTGTTTATTCTTCAGGACAAATAAACCTATTTGCTCACTTTCTTCTCTCAAGACTAATTTTCTTTCCCCTCATTATTCTCATTGTTTTTTTATGTGCCTGTTCTAATCTCTTTCGTTGTTTCTTAAAACAAGGTGCCCATAACTGACTATAATAGTTGAAATGTTGTATGACCATGTAGAATATAGTGCATTGATTTAAAATGGCTGCATCCAAGTCTGACTTTGTTAGTAATAATATTTCTTAATATTTCATCAGCATGATCCTTTGATTTTCACATAATGGGAATTTTTTTGTAAGTCATCATCTTCCATTTATAATCCAACGTCCAGCTAAAATAGTGCTCAAGACAGATAACAATGATAAAATAGGAAAAAGAAGTATAATGAAATTATAAAACAAATACTTCAGGTCTTTTCAGTAAAAGGAAATAAACACCACCTGCCTGATTAATGCTTACTTCAGCACATGCTAGTTTAGTTGCTTAATGAGAAATCAGGTTTGCTTCAAAAGTTGTTATTCTTGTCCTTTTTATTCAATAGCTACATATTAAAAGGTAAAGGTTGCTCCTGCCTATGCGTGCTAGTTGTAGTTGACTCTAGGGATGGTACTCATCTCCATTTCAAAGCCGAAGAGCCAGCACTATTCGAAGACGTCCCTGTGGTCATGTGGTCGGCATGACTAGACACCAAAGGTGCACAGAGCACTGCTACCTTCTCACCAAATTGGTCCCTATTTTTCTACTTGCATTTTTACATGCTTTTGAACTGCTAGGTTGGCAGATATTGGAGTGAGTAATGGAAGATCAGTCCATTACATGGTGCTAGGAATTTGAACTGCTGAACTGCCGACTTTCTGATCGACAAGCTCAGCATCTTAATCGGCTGAGCCACTGCACCCCAGTATATAGCTACATATAGAAAATACTTATTTACAATTATTTTATTGCATGAAAATTGAAAAATAGTTTCATATAAATGAATGAAGATACTCTAAAAAAAAATCATATAAAGGCCCTCAAGATTTTTGTAGAGAACTGCTTTTAGGGTCTTCACATTTTGTGTGCAATTGTGTGTTAAATTACTATGAAGATGATGTGATTTACTTTAGCAAAGACTGTCACTTTCTTTTTCTCCTGACACTGGCCAAAGTACTTCCTGGTTGAGTGAGTTCCAAGGTTGCCTAGCTGGCAATCCCTGAAAAAGTGGCAAACTCAGAATACAAGAACCTCTTGGATTTCTGAAAAGGTTTTATTGCTAGTAGACTGGATCGGCCAAGAATAAGCAGGGGCCGGTGTGAAAAGTCTCATGAAGATGCCTCATGCGGGACCTTGACAAGCGCAGGGCAGGGGCTATTTGTTAACCCTGCAAGGCCTTGGCAGGCACGGGGTCTTGTGTGGTCGCGTTGTTTGCACCGCCCTTCGCCCAGCCCTACTAGTAGAATAACAGGATCTTGAAAGCCTGTCAGAGCAAGTCTCTGTAGCAAACACCAATTAGAATACCTTACTCCAGAAGGGTGGACCAATATCCTAGACCACAAGATAATATAAAAGAAATGGGTGTTGGGGTGAGATCCAGAAGATCTCCAATGTTGTTGCTTTATTGGCATGTGTCTGTTGTTTTTCAGAAACAGCTCTCCTTCACAGTATTCTAAAAACAGCACTACAGGTTTAGTTATTAACTAGATGCTCACTCATTGTAATATAATTCATTGCTTTGAGAAGGTGTCATGAAACCACAAAATGAAATATTTGCTGTTTATCCTAATAAATAAGTGAGCTCACCAAGAATATCATTTGAAAACTTGCCATTAAGGACAAAGCTATCAATCAGGTCAATAAAGATGAACATAATCCAATAATATTGTTGATACTGTCCTTGGAGATCTATATCTATAATGGATCAGATAGATTATGCCTGGATTACACTAATATAAAATTTCATACAGGAGACCTTTGCTAGATTCCATCCTAGTATTAAAATCCATTTTGATACTTAGATCATAATTGGGGAAGGCATTTACCAAAATAGAGACAGATATTTCTAGGTTATACCATTTCATTTTCCATAGTAATGTTCAGATGAATGAAGGCAAACATCAATAAGCAGCTGGCTAAGAAAGTGATAATAAAGGGTCAAAGTTGCAGCATAATGATTCAAATCATGTTGAATAGCCTCAGTCATGAGCTTGGCAGAAAACAGTATACAACTTTTCCTTTTGGTCTCCTTGATCTCCTTTTATTAACACCAGGAGAATAATTTAATTAAAAGCAAGTAAACCTATAAATATTACCTTTGTTGTAATATATGTCCTGATATAAAAGAATAAAAAATTATGAATATAATCAATAAAAGCAGTACGGCATAAATCCAGTAGTTTTCACTGTTGCTGTTGATAAAACAGTATGTCAGTTTTTACTTAAAGTTTCATTTAATAAAGACTTTCTTCAACCTATGGAACTTTCATATGCAATTTTGCCTTCATACCAAACTATTAATTCCCAAGAAACCATTTTAAATGCAGATTTTTCTGACGGTATGTTTGTTATATAAACCCCTGATTCTTCTCTAAAATAAATGTTCCCAGTTTAATGTTTTAAAAAAGAAGCCAGTAACTGCCCCTTTTAATGCAGTTTTCAAAAATGTTAATTTCTAGATACATCTCTCACAATTTTAAAAATATATTCTTTAAAAAGTTTATAGAGAAGAAAATGCTAATGTATTTTGTTCATTTTGATGGCTCATGCTATACCAAATTCTGGTAGATCTGTTTTATATCTGTGAAAGGTAACATTTTTCTAGATTTACTAGCAGTTTTTTAAAATCTATTTCAAAAAAGCCAAAATGAAAAACGAGACACTTCTATATATAAAAAGTCTATGGTCTTTCATAAAAAGTCTATGATCTTTCCTGGAACTTTACAGAGATAGGAAAATATACAATAGACTGTTGTATAATTTGGCATTATTATGCCTTTCATTGCCAGTTATTTTTTTAAAATGTCATGCTTAGCATGTAACCGTCTAGTAGATCTCTGATTATAATTATAGAATTTATTAAAATGTATCCTGCTGATTCTTAAACAAAGGCAGTGAAGCATAGAGAAACGCTTGCTTTTAATTAAACCAACAAGGTAATATTTTGGTCTTTATCTCAAGACGGTTCCTCATTGAGAGGATATTTTGATATTGCTCAAAACCAGCAAAACTCATGAAATATATTAAAATGCATATGTTTGATTAATTACGGGGCATATACTGCAGAACAAATAATCCAAATGGGTTGTCGTGTAATGTTAATTCGGTGCTTTTCTATCCTCATGAGGACAGAGGTTGATGATTTCCCACCTCAAAATTCCATTCATAAAAATATATTTCTGAAAATAAACACCATTGAATGGAAACCAGATATATCTGAATAAGACTTTTAAAAAATAGCTGTAATTCTTTGGATGAGGACTCTGACATTCCAATGACTCTGAAGACTCATCTCTATGGTACTGCTAGAACCAAGTCAGTGAGAAAACCATGCATCGATCACAGCCCCCAAAGCCAATTTGGTATCTTGTAAATAAAGTTTGTTTCTTATTACTTGTGAATAGATGGTTAGAACAAATAGAATCCTTTTGTAGTATGAAAAAGAATGAAAAGGAATCTGTCAACCTGCCCTTCCTCTGTTCACTTCTAGCTGAAATAAGGCATTCTAATGGCCTCTGGTGGAATAGGGCAAGGAATATTGTATAGAGAGATAGACAGTTGGTTTAGAATTCCATTTGCCTATGTTTAATGACTTTGCAAACAGAATAGAACTAATTGTTTTTATAAATGTGAGAAAAGATATAACATGTTCATTTGCGAGTCATTAAATGCAGTACTCTTAAAAAAATTGGGGATGAATACCTGAATATTTAATCAGATATGAAATTTGAAATTGATTTCCTTTTCTTAAAACCAAATTGATTTTCTCCCTGATAGGCTCCTCATTTTTATCAGTAACATAACAGGGAAATGCATGTTTTTTTCCATGCTTGGCATATTTGTGTCAGATAAATTTAGCTGGTGGACTAAAAATATATAGCCAAGCTAAGGGAAGATCGAAGATTTGATTCACATCTGGAGCAATACATCACAAAACACAGTGGGCTAGCAGAAGGGCTGCCTACAAGTAAATTAAACTTGGTTTATTCCAGGGAATCTAACAGTTGGATTGCAAACACAGCTCAGTTTTCATGGCTACACAATGCTGTATCTCAAGCTTTGCATTTAAATGTTAAAGATTCAGAAACAGAGAAAGATGGATTAAACTCAGTGAATAATATAGCACTTGTGCCTCTTGAAATGGAAAAGCATTTTGTGCAGTCTGCTAGGATGCATTTGACCTCATACATATTAGACTTGTTACAATGAGAAAATGTGATTTATTGCAGGAGTTAGTTTCTTGTATTCACACTTGAGAAAAATACTCATGCATACTGGCTTCAGATGATAATGTGATCATTGTCTCCTAATTCTAGATTATGTCAGTAGCTGTGCCCTCAGCCCATATTTATTCTACTATACTCCTTCGGTTTTTTCACAATAATGGGATAAATGATTTCTTTTGCTTTCTTTTTTTGTTTACTCATGAAAGATTTATGGAAGCCTATATAATTTGATTTCATTATGTGCCATCAAGCATCTTTAGTTTTGCAGCTTCTTGGCATATGCATAACAGAGGACAGTGCTTCCTTAGTCATCTTCCTTAGCCATCCTATTTCACCCAACATTTTATACCAATATTGTTTTCTTTAAGAGCTGGTCATCCTAAATTCATGATAGACAAATCTACCAGCTTCACTTTTTCCTACAATTGATCTTCTTAAAAAAAATAGACTAAAATACTCTATCCTATTAATGAAGAAAAGTGTAAACTTTGGTATGATACTATATTAAAAAGGAGAAGACAAAATATACTTGTCTGTTTTGTATGCATGTTGTTCTAATTGTATCAAGGTTAAATGTTTCAAATAAAATGGAAAAAATCTTCCTCCTTGAGGCATACCATCTGAATGAAAATGACACAGTCATTATTTGTCAACAATGTCAAGGCAATGACTATTACTCCCCAATTAAAACTGTTCTTTTTCACATATGTCATATATTCCTGAAAACTAGTCACAACACTTTAATCTCAATCTTTTTAACATATATTAGGATCATGTTCATTATTATCCATTAAGGTTCACTCCTTCTGTACTCTTCCCAATTATTAGACCTTTTCATACAACAAACAACTTCCAACTAAGCTTTGAAAGTGAATATCCAATCCAATATTTGCCTCCAATCTTGCTAGTCAGTAAACCTTTTTATTTCTTCTCTGATTTAGGAAAACAGTTAATTCCAAATTCTTTGAACATAAACTTATGAGTAGCTTTTTTGCAGCATCCAAACAACTTTATTTAGGACAAGGACAAATTCCATATTAAATAGAACCTATTCCTAAACTATTAATTTTAATGAAGCTGGTTATCTTGACTTGTGTCTGAAAATAGCTTCAAAGAATGTTCAGATTAAAAACATATTTTCCTTTAATGCAGTGCTTCTTTGAAGGTTGCAAAATTGTAAGTTTTAGAGAGATGTCTTTGTTGTACCTTGGATAAATTCATGTGATTCTTTTTTTCACTAGAAGGACATGATAGGAAAGAAGAAAAATAGAAATAGATTAGTTTATGGAGACAGAGCAGGATTACACCACTAGCCATTAAATACAATTATTATGGTTAGTCACACAGTCAGCCAGATATTTAGACTGGATTTTGCATTTTTATCTATCTATCGAATCCTTCTCAAGGACTTGATCTAGGCAGATGTTGCTGAATGATGGTATTAAAGCCATCACTGCAAAATGTTAGCTGTTCCAAGTAAAACTGTTTTTTTGCCATTGATTGAATTTATCAATGTTGATAGTGCTCAAGTGGAGCACCAGGTGTTTTGGGATTGCATCCAAAACCCCTGTTACTACTGGTACTATCTTTAGGGTTTTTTGCCACAATCATTTTATTTCTATTTGCAAGTCTTTGTATTTTGTGATTTTCACCATCTTTTCCTCTTATTCTGCTGTTTCCAGGTACTGCCACTATCCAGACATTTTGCCTTTCTTGTCAACAAATGTTAGGTCTGGGATGTTAAGTGGCAGTTGCTTATTTGTTTGAATTCTGAAGTTTTAGAGGACTTTAGCTTTTTATTTTCTATTACTTTGTTTAATTGTGGTACCACCAGTTATTGTTTGTAAGCAAGTGGCTTTTCTTGCAGTTATTCCAATGGGCCATTATTGCTACTTTGCCATGCCATTATTTGTGATCAGCCTGTATAATCTTCAGACCAGGTCATTCACTGTTTCTCCATCTTTTTTTTTGAAGAGGTGGCACTTGTCTGTTGCAGTCTTCTCAATTGTGGTTTGTTTACATTTGTTATTAAGGCCTGGTTTTGTGCAGCTAGAACTAGCCCTTCTGGTCTCTTTCTTCAATTGTCCTACTATTAGACATTGCCAGGCCTTTGCTTGCTAGGGGTATACGTGTATGTGTGTGTACTGGCCATGTAATACTATGCCTTGGAATGTCTCTTCTGGGCAGTAATTATAATTAATTATTATGATATTATTATATCATTGTGTAATACTATGCTATGATACATATTATATTATTGATGTTATTATATTAGTATTATTATATTGGTAATCTGCAATTGGATTCATAGTCAAAGACTGCTGAAAATGTAATCATTCAAGTCCTAACCAAAGACCTAAGAATCATTAAGTTTATGTCTAAGGACAAGGGCAGTTCCAAGCAAGATCTTTTTTTTAAGTAGGGTGTTCAGATTTGTCAGATTCGAAAATTCCAAATGTCAAGGAAATCCCTAGGTATTGATCCAAGGGTTCTAGATTGATTAATATAACAGTGGATTTATTTTTCTATAGGTGTTCAACTTCAATTTGGAAGTCCTGGTATTTTATAATTTTTTACATTGCTTTTCTTCAATCCTAGCATCAACTGGTGGCATAATGGTATTTGAGAATGATCTTGAGGGACGAAGGGAAGAGATTTTCCCCAGGAATTCATCAGACAGAAAGGGAAGTGGCTTTATGGTCAGAGGAAGAAACTTAGGAAGGGTCCACCTTTATTGATCAGGTCGTTAAAAGTGGGAGCGGAAGATTGGTATCTTCAGACTTGCAAGATTCTGTTAATGTAACCTTAATATAAAATACGAAGGCAATTCGGAAAAAAACCTTTGTTTGTTTATCAATGACAGACACTCACAGATACAGAACTTTTATTATACACATTAGAAAACTATATTACATTGCTTTTCAACATAATCACCATCAAATTGAGGCATTTGTCATAAGGTCTTACAAGGTTTGAAATTCCCTGCTGGGAATGAAGCCAGAAGAGGTGGTAGTTGATTGGCGCCAAATCTGGACTATAGGAGGGTGCGGTGTGCGGGCGAGCATTATCGAGCACCAGCACCACACCAGAAGTGAGTATGTCTCAATGCTTGCATCACACTGCTTTGATGATGACAATGCGTTTCACAATGTTGTTATAGGGTGACCTCGTTCCCAGGAGGGAGATTTCCTTGCAGAAGGAATTTCAAACCTTGTAAGATGTTATAACAAGTGCCTCAATTTTAATGACGATTATGTGCAAAAGAAATGTAATGCTGCAGTTTTCTTTTTTAAAAAAATTCTGTTTATTGGCTTTCAATTAGCTATACAATTTACAGAATGAAAAAAAATGCTTTCATTGATTTCATGAATAAAAAAAGGAAAGGAAAACAGGAAGGATTGTAGTAGTACATAGATTACTTTCAAACAGTGCTTTATATATATGCAATATATTTTCCCTTATCATATATATATATATTTGACTTTATCATTTGATTTCCATTTATTAACTGTGGTTTCAATTTACTTTACAGTACCTTAAAGGTAAGAATCTCCCAATCTGGAGTGTCTTGTTAGGAATTTACATGTTGGTCGTGTACTGTTTCCCTAACCTTACGAGATTGCAGTGTTATTTTCATGTCAAATATTTTATATATCATTCTAGCTGTTATATAAATACACCCACTCATTCCTTACCTTACTTCCTTCCCTCTTTATCCTAGCTTTCCCGCACTTATCCTCTCTACTTCTATCTTCCTTTTTCTCTCTGTTCACTCTCTGTTCTCCTTTCTTCCCTTTCTTAACCTTTCCTCTTCTCTTTCCTTAACCTTCCTTAACCCCCCTTTTTCTACCTCACTCTTTTCGACTGATCTTTTCCTGGTCACTCAGTTTATTCTCTGTTTCTGTTTCAGTCTAATTTGTGGCTCATTTTTAGTCTTCCTACATCATTAGTCTTTCCTTACTCCTCCTTTTCTTTCAAGGTTGCCTTCCTCATTCCTCTTGTTATTCTGTGGCCTTATTCTGTTTAAGCTTTGTTTCTATCTCGTTTTGGCCACTTTTCATTCTTGTTCTAACCATTGTTCTTCCTCCTACCTACTTCCCCTCTTCTTTCCTTCTCTACATCTTCTCTTCCACCTTCTACATTCTACTCACTTTCTTTCTCTCGCTCCTTCTTCCTTTACTTCCATCCCTCCTTTCTTCCCTTCTCTACATCTTTCTCTCATTCTTCTCTTCTATCTTTCTTTTTTGTCCGATTTGTCTCCACTCTACATATATATGTATTTTGAGTTCTTAGTGATTTTTTGGGTGTATTCATCTATCGATCACTTATTGAATCTCTCACTTCTACTTCCTTGTTTGTTTTTCAACCATTTATTCAATCTTGTCGAAATCTGATAATAAACTGTTTCTTCTTTGTCCTTTAACCTCATTGTCAGTCTGTCTAACTCTGCGCAGTCCATTATTTTCCTTATAATTTCTTGTTCCCTTGACAAATGATCATTCTTCCAATTCTTAGTCAATCTGGTCGCAGTCATTATATGTAACATTAAGTATATATCTTGTTTGTTTACTTTTTCTTTAATTATATCCAGTAGGAATGTTTCTGATTTGATTTCAATTTCTGTACCCAATATTTCTTTTAACCATTTATGGATTTTTGCCCAGTATTTTTTTTCATGATGGCATGTCCACCACATGTGATAATATGTTCCAATCTTGGTTTTACATTTCCAGCACTTGTTTGCCTTATTTTTAGCTATTTTTGCTATTTTTTCTGGCATTATAAGCCATCTATAGAACATTTTATAAAGGTTTTCCTTGAAAGGTGTTGAAAGGGTTATCTTATAATTTCACTTCCATAGTTTTTCCCAATCGTCTAAATCTACCGTATATCCAAAGTTTATTGCCCAATTTATCATTGTCTCTTTTACTTGCTCTTCTTCCATTTCCAAATTCAATAGTACATTGTATGTTCTTTTTATTACTTTTTCGTCGATATTTAGCAGTGCTTTATCAAATTCTGTTTGTTATTTGTGTATACCACATTGTAATCTATCTTGATCAAATTTTGACATAATTTGCGTGTATGTCCACCAGGTAAGGTCTATTCCTTCATTGTTTAATTCCTCCCTTGGTTTTAATTTTCCTTCTCTATCTAATAGGTCCTTATATACTGTAATTTTCTCCAGGTTGACAAGCTTGGATGTGTAAAAGCTTCCATTGTAGAAACCCAGTTTGGAATTTTCAAATAGCTCTTTGTTTTTTTACTCTTTCTCATACTGTTATTAGAGAGTTTCTTATGTAGCAGTTTTTAAAATAGCTGTGAATTCTGTGTTTTTCATACCACAGGTAGGCATGCCATCCTAATCATAAATCATGTCCTTCAAGGTATAATATTCTTTTATTCTTTAATGTTATCCATTCTTTTATCCAACCTAGGGCTGCTGCTTCATAGTATAGTTTCCAATTAGCTAATCCTAATCCTCTATTTTCCCTAGACTCTTGTAATAGTTTCAATTTGATTCTAGGTTTTTCCTCTTGTGCATGTGTCTAGAGCTGTGAAAAAATTATTTCCTAATTTGATCAGTATTGTTTGAAAGAAAAAAAGGAAGTTTTGGTAAGATATTAATTTTGATGATAGCTACCCTTTAGAAATTTTCATTTTTCAAGGCCTGATTTTATTTGGGTAAATAATTTTATATAATTATCTTCTTTTAATGTTGAGTCATGAGGTATATTCCTAAATATTTTACTCTTTTCACTATCTTTATTTTTGTTAATTCTTGGAGTTGTGCTTTCTGCTCTTTTGTCAACTTTTTTACTATAATTTTAGTTTTTTCTATGTTTATTTTAAGGCCTGCTACCTCCCCATAGTCCTCAATTTTCCTTAGAAGCCTTGGAATAGTGAGGCAGTGGACCAGACTATTGGGTGTTGCTGGGAGCTTGGCCAGTAGCTCCCACCCTCAGGGGAGGAATAAAGCTGAGGTCCTCAAACAGTTGCAGCTGACACAGGCAACTGTTTGTTTCCATGTGGATCCTGGTTTCTTGTATTCCTGCTTTGTGTTTTGTGACCTCTGGACTCTGACCATTGCTGGCTTCATGACCCCTGGACTTGAACTCTGACCACTGCTGGCTCTTGACCCCTGGACTTGGACTCTGACCATTGCTGGCTCTTGACCCCTGGACTTGGACACTGACCACTCCTGAATTCCTGGAACCCTATTTCTCAACCTCTTTTTACTTGTGGACTTCTACTTCAATTGTAAGTCTGTGACTTGACTGCAAAATGGATGTTAATTGCCTGTCTGTAAATCTCAGGCTGAAGACTTTTTTTTTTTTAATAGAAAAAGTTTTTATTGGTCAATAACATACAAAACAATAGCTTACAATATGTGGAATTTCA
>JANHFO010002057.1:39772-52137 GCA_032468095.1 Pareas carinatus
TGTATCATATTGTATCATGTCGTATCGTATCGTATCATATCATATCATATCATATTCTGCATTCTATTTTATTCTATTCTATTCTATTTTACTCTAATGTCTATTCTATTCTATTTTCAGCCAGGTAAGAGGTGCCAACAGGAGACTCTGCCTTCTCCTCCAACTGCCTCTTTCTTAAAGTTGAGGAGGGGTCCCTGAAGCAAGCCACGGGGGTATTCTTTGTGGAAAAGCCCGATCTATTCTCAGCAAGGTGTGAAGAAGAAGAAGCATATCCTTTGCGTGAAAAAAAATAAAAATAAAAAGCGAGAAGAGAATCCCATTTAGAAGTCACCACCAGCCTCACACACACATTCCCCCTATCTCTGAGTTGTGTGATAACACAACGCCACTGCCTGGGAAAAGGCAGGTGTGAAGGTACGAAGCTGCGGGTAGCATCTTCCTGGCTCCCTAGCACCTCTGAAGTTTTAATTTATTTTAGATTTTCTTAAACAAATCAATGTGCAAACAGGAAGACGCTCCACTACAAAGGGAAGCACTGGCTTCAAGCAGTTTTATTTCCATCAGATTCCTGGGGGAAAACTAACAGAAGGAAATGCAGCAAAGCAGCAGCTTAGTGCTTGATTTGGAAGGCTACCCACTGACTGAAAAAAATACAAGGGCAATTTGGGGAAAAACCCTCCATTTGGTTTATCAATGACAGACACTCACAGATACAGAACTTTTATGATACACATTAGAAAACTACAACATTGCATTCCCTTTTGACATAATCACCATTCAAATGGAGGCCCTTGTCATAACGTCTTACAAGGTTTGAAACTCCTCCTGCAAAGAAATCTCCCTCCTGGGGATGAAGCCAGAAGAGGTGGGAGTCACTCAGTGCCAAATCTGGGCTATGGGGGGAGGGTGATCAAAAGCATCCCAACATTGGATCTGCTCCAAATGTTCCTGGGTGCGTCTAATAGCGGTGTGCAGACGAGCATTTTGAACCAACACCACACTGGAAGTCAGCATGCCCCAACACTTGTATTGCACTGCTTTGATGATGACCATCTGCTTCACGATGCTGTTATGGGTGGCTTCCTTCCCAGGAGGGAGATTTCTTTGCAGGAGGAATTTCAGACATTGCAAGATTTTAGGACAAGGGCCTCTGTTTGAATGACGATTGTGTCGAAAAGTGACTCAATGTCATAGTTTTCTAATGTGTCTAATAAAAGTTCTGTATCTGCGAGTGTCTGTCATTGATAACCAAAGGGAGGTTTTTATTATTTATTTATTATTTAGACTTATATATCGCTTCACAATGTTTTATAGCACTCTCCAAGCGGTTTACACAGTCAGCCTATGGCTCCCAATCATCTGGGTCCTCATTTTACCGACCTAAGAAAGATGGAAGGCTGAGTCAACCTTGAGCCAGTGAGAATCGAACTGCTGAACTTTTGATGGCTGATGGCAGATGGCAGTCAGCAGAAATAGCCTGCAGTGTTGCTTTTAACCACTGCACCATAACAGTATAATGGAAGGGATTTCTGGCTCTAAATTAATAAAATGCTTTCTTCGTCCATTTGCCCATCTCTTTATTCTATTTTTTATTCCATTTTTGAATGTCAATTTCTTAGAATGAGGAGAAGTCGTGTCTTCTTGCTGGCCTGTTGGGCAGTGGAAAAAACCTTGAAGATGTGAGCAATTGAATGAGTGGGTGTCTATCAGGGATGTGTGCCAGGAGAAAAATTATGTTTCACTCAAATCTTGTGACTCAGAGGCAGAGAGAAACACGAACATGGAAACAGCCTGAGTGAAGGCAGCTCTCTAAAAAGACCAAACAGTTCATTTCTCTCTTCCTCTTCTGGGGCTTTGCCACCAGTAACCTTCATCTACTTCCCTGAGGCACACCTACCCTGTCTACTTTCAGTACACACCTAACGATGGCCAGATCTGTTGAATTAATAAGTCTTCCTCTGAGCCAGAAGCTCCTGTGCCTCTGTGTAATTTCATGCCTCATTTGTGTCAGGCAGAGTTGAGTAGCTTTATCTCTGTCTTGACTGCAGAAAGCTTTTTCTAAAACAGTGCAAAACATCATCTTTCCAGCTCCAATGCTGAAGCTCTTTGGAGCCGTTCAGGTGACAGGAAGTTGTTGAAGGGAGTGGCGGTGGTTGAACCTCAGTGGGGAATGGAGAAATTACTGGACTTTGTTTTTCTTTGAAGACATTGCATTTCTTGCATTACATCGCAATAGAAAATACTTCATATGTTCTGATGCTTCTTCCTTGCCTTGTTGCTTAAGCCATTGTAGATAAATTTATATGCAGATGTCTGTTGATGGACTGTTTGATAAGGTTGGATAAACTGGCAGGTGACATCATGGCAAGATAAATTTTAGGACTAAACCTGAATCTGAAAGTTTAGTACCTTTTTTTATACTTTTTAAAATTTGAACCTGGGTTGATTTACTTACTAAGTTATTATCTTAGCCACTACGTCACAGGTTCTCACTTTTGTCCAGCAGGTATTAGACTCATTTTTTGTGAAGAGCGACACCTAGTGGTGGTTCCTGAATACAGGAATAAAACTACTGTTTCACATTTTGCCTTTCAGCCTAGACTAGTGCCATTGCAAGCAGATATCAATGTTTTTATTACAGGAACAAAACATTCTTTTCCAGTGAATTTTTCCTGTAACAAAAACATTGTTATCTTCCTGCAATGGCCCTAGTCTGGGCTGAAAGGCAAAATGTGAAACAGTAGTTTCATTCCTGTATTCAGAGACCACCACCAGGTGTCACCCTTTACAAAACAAAATTAGCCACATTCATAATGTATGAAGTAGTCAGAAGAAAAGTATCCAGAGTCAAGAAACCATTGTTGCTCGTGCAGCATCTTTGCTCAGACAGGAAACTTTTTATCCTTCCTGTCTAGGAATAGCTGAGAATTGGACTGATGAACAGATCCAGGCCAGATTTCTCGTTGTCTCCTAAAAGAGATCCCAAATTAAAATTCTGACATTCATGACCAACTATAGAAAGAGCCAAAGGCATCTGGCTTGAGTTCTGTTGTTCCTGCCCATCATTCAGGAATAGGATACCATTTTTGGTGGAAGGTATCCTGACCAGCAAAGATTTTTGGCCCTGCAGAGTGTGTAAAAAATAATTGCCCTTACTATATCTAGCTAAATGCCTTTCAAATGGGGGGGGCGTTTTAATGAAATCGGATCAAGAGAAACTCTAAATACAAAATCAGTGGTAGAACTGGGTTGCCAACTTCCAGATCATAAGCAGGGATCCTATCCAGATCATTCTCCCCAAGTTCAATGACAAAACCACTAAATTTCATGGTTGTAGTTAGGAGAGGAGGTGGGTTGGATGATTCAGAAGAAGATTGAGACACTATAGAGCCATAATGTCACAGGTCTTCTTCTGCGGCCTTCGAATGTTGCCCATAACCCCAGCCATAAAATTCAGCTGATGAACTTCTAGTCACGGATTCCAAGTCATGTGGGGTTCCTACCTCTACTCTAATATAATCCAGCTCTAACCTTTCTTCCCCTCTGCAAGAAAAAAGGGGGGGAAGGGAAAGGGAGAAAAGTCAAGATGAATAATGAATATATTATCCACATGAGCAAGACATACACGCCAAGTTATGGAAAGGCCCATCGAGGAAGAAATGGTCGATCACCTCAGAGATGCCCTGAAGAGCAATAAACAGTCTCGGTGATCATCAATTATTTGCCACATTAAAGCCTGTTGCTCTACCAGGCAAAGCTCGCTAATTTTTCTTTGAGCAAAAAAATAAAATAATGTGTTTTGGAGCCCACCAGGGTCATGTTTAGCCCTACATCTCCCACCTGGAGCCATTTCCACATGCGACAGTGCCAGAACTATGTTTCCAACAGGTGCCCAAGGGAGGCCTTGGGATGTTCATAGAGAGACTGATGGGGTAAGGAACACCTTGCTGGGAGGACACAACTCAGAAACACAGTCTGTTCCAAGTTTATTGGAGGGATAAACACCTACATGTTCATGTGCACGCATGTCCACCTCACTGTTCCGTGTCAGCCATGTTACGCAATGCGTAGAAATGATGAGTTCAAGCACAAATCGTTCCCCTGGCCTTCTGCCCTGATCAGAATATGTGGAGTTGGCAACCACAGTATCTTGAGTGAGGGGGGGGGATTGGAGAAGGTTGGTGTGTACATTTTAAATATTCAATGTTTCCTTCCCAAGATTTGGTCCAAATCCCCTCCTGAAATGCCCCCCTGGCAGTTTTAAGACTTATCTTATTAATTCCAAAGCACGGACGGAGAATTGCGTATGCCAAATAGAGTGAATCACAACTCGCAACAGCCTTCAGGAGCAAAGCCAAGAGCGAATATGCTGGGATGTGTAGTTGATCAACTTCAGGAGAATCAGACATTGCTCATTCTTGCCTCAGCTCTAGTTTGTGTCAGCATTAAAGCTGTGTTGATGGTGTGAAGAAGGAGGGTACGTTTGCTTGGATCTCTGGAGACAAACACACTTCTGCAAGTCACCCCCATGGATTACAACAAGAAATGGCCTCTTTGGGAGACTTCTGAAAGACACACATAAAGGGAAGAAGAAGAACACCAAGTCAGCCTACTGTGTGTAAATTTTTGGTTATCAACAACACACACTCACAGATACAAATCTATTATACACATTAGAAAACTACAGCATGACATGACTTTTTGATATAATCGCCATTCCAATGGAGGCCCTTGTCGTTATGTCTCACAATGTTAGAAGTTCCTCCTGCAAAGAAATCTCCCTCCTGGGAATGAAGCCGCCCTGGAACAGCATCGTCAAGCACATGGTCATCATCGAAGCGGTGTGACACAAGCATCAGGGCAGGCTGACTTCCAGTGTGGCATTGGTTCATAGTTTATTCTCACCTGCACACGCTAGATGCACCCAAAACCTTTTGGAGCAGTTCCAACATTGGAATATTTTTGGCTACACACACACCCGATAGCCCAGATTTGGCACTGAATGACTCCCACCTCTTCCGGCTTCATTCCCAGGAGGGAGATTTCTTTGCAGAGGGAATTTCAAACCTTGTGAGACGTGATGACAAGGGCCTCCATTGGAATGGCGATTATGTAGAAAAGTCATGTCATGTTGAAGTTTTCTAATATGTATAATAAAAGTTCTGTATCTGTGAGTGTCTGCCATGGATAACCAAAGAGAGTTTTTTTTTTCAAATTGCCCTCATATATTATAATCAAAGATCATTGGATTCCAATGTGTTATTATAGGAACCATATGTTGTATACAGGTAAACTATGCATGGATTTCTCTTGCTGGCCTGCAATTATGAATCTGCTCAGGGCCTACAAGCAATTTAGTCCATCTCTGAAGCAGAATAATTACACTTCTTTAGGGTGCCAGCTTCCCATTTGCAAAATACACAGCAAAAATTCCAGCCAATTCCTAATGTTGCTTTCTTTCCAAATTCTGTGTTTGTTGTTCTGTTGCTTCCTGTGTCACTGTTAGCTCTATGGGGAATCACCACTTTGCTGTGCCACTAAGTATAAAATGGCATCAAAACTGTATTATTTTAAGCTTCCTTGTGGGAACAGTTTCAGAGATGAGGGGAAAACAGAGGCACAGATCATGCCTGGCTAAAGAACTGATCTTTTGTGAAAAAGCACACCATTTTTAAACACTATTTTCCTTGATTTGCATGCTCCTAGATAATTAACAGGTTTAAAATAGCATGACCTTTGTAATTTCTCTTGTTCTCCTATCCTTTTAGCCCCATGTATTAAGGATTTCCTTGCGCTCCATATAAAAGTATATATTTTTTATGTTCAGGCTTTGTTTTGTGATGCATTGCAGACTACATTCTCCCGTCATATCTCTCCAAGGAATCTCATCCTTTTTTTTCCAGTCAGCAACCAGGTGAAGAGTTGCAAAAATAAAAAACTATGAAGCTGTATTTTATTAGCTCATTGTTCCTCTTCTTTAAGTTTCTCAGCTTACAGTTATGAAAATGGAGATTGGTGTTGGCATTGAAGGTAAATACGTCAGGGTTTGAAGGAGCTTCACATTGCAATAGAAAAGACTTCAATTTTTCTGATGCTTCTTTCTTGCTGTTGTGTCTGGGGCGGGCATTCCCGTGCCTGGGAATGCCCACCGCCGGCGATTGGCAGGCTGCCTACTTGAGTTCCCTTATAAGGGGCAGCATGATCACCAACATCCGATGACAGATATGGCACAAGAAGAAGAAGAATCAATACTTGGTATAAGCACACACTGACTCGAAACTCTTGAGTTTAGGATTTTGTTTTGAGTACGAGATCTAAGCTGGACTAATTTTTCAACTTTGTTTGAATGATAACCTGTCTCCTGCAATTGAAAAGGTATGATGATTACTATAAAGCAGGAGATGATAAATCAGAAAAAGAACTCACACCTGAATGATCAATTCATAGTTCTTCTTGAAGAACATTTGGTTATTTATTCTGTCATCAACTCATAATTGTGCGCATACACCCAAACAAGCTCTCTTGTGTAGATCCATTTTTATCCCTCAGCTTCTCTGCCCAGTGCTATGCTGGTAGATTGCTAGCTTTTAAAATGGATTGCAATCTGTAATTAGATTATGCGTATTATGTGAAGGAGCAGATTGAGCTGTTTTCTGCTACAGGACAATCCTTACTTCCGGCCATCTGTGCTACTGAGAATGATGATCATTACCTGGTATTTATTTTCTCTGAATAGAAATTCAGACTGTATCTTTCAAAAAAAGGCCATCTGATTTCTGGGTATTTTCTCACCCCTCACGCCCCCCCCCCCGTCAGAATATGGCCTGAACAGGGAAAGTGGCTTTGTGTTCGCCCCAAAGGGCTGGCAATCACAACAGGTCAGCATACAGTGTGTTCAACAATATTTGGAGAGAGGGTGGCTCTCAGAGTGTCATTTATTAAATTAAATTTAAATCACATGCTTCCGATTTTAGAATGGCAATACGCAGGAAGATTTGTTTCTCCTTTCTGATTCCTGGTTAAAATTGTCTTACTTATGAAAGTATTTTAAGGTAAAAATGTTCTATAATTTAACTGTAACTTTACACTGGTGCATTTATTTTTAAGCTTATATTACAAGCACAATTTGGGGGGGGGAAATCTTCGTTTGGTTCTCAATGACAGACACTCACAGATACAGAACTTTTATTATACACATTAGGAAACTACAACATGACATGACTTTTTGACCTAATCGCCATTCAAATGGAGGCTCTTTTCTTACTGTCTTGTAAGGTTTGACATTCCTTCTGCAAAGAAATCTCCCTCCTGGGAAGGAAGCCAGAAGAGGCGAAAGTCACTCGTCGCCAAATCTGAGGCTATTGGGGTAGGGGGAATCCAAAACATCTCAATGTTGGAACTGCTCCAAAGGTTCTCAGGTGCACCTAGTAGTGTGAGGGTGAGCATAATCATGAACCAACATCACACCTTCAGCATGCCCCGATCCTTGTGTCACACCACTTCAACGATGATCATGCGCTTCATGATGCTGTTCCAGGGCGGCTTCATTCCCAGGAGGGAGATTTCTTTGCAGGAGGAATTTCAAACCTTGTAAGACGTGATGACAAGGATCTCCATTTGAATGGCAATTATATCTAAAAGTCACATCATGTTGTAGTTTTCTAATGTGCATAATAAAAGTTCTGTATCTGCGAGTGTCTGCCATGGATAACCAAATGGAGGTTTCTTTCTGAATTGCCCTCATACATTGTAAGGCATGGGTTATTATTTTGCTTAATTTCTTTTTAACTTTCCGTCTGTCACATCGCAATCTGAGAAAACGTGATGCAAAAGCGCTGTATATCCATTTCAGGAATATATACTGGAGCTGTCCATGCTTCACAAACAACTTAGGAGAAGTTATTTGGGCCTTCAGGAAGGGAAGTGCCACCACTGTTACCCACTCTTAGTGTTTCTTCTGCTACTAAGGAGCTGTCTAGTTTCCCACCTTCAGCTCCTTCTCTTCACTGGCATCCTGCCATAAAATGCAGGGGGGAGGAATTTGAGGTAGTGAAGTTCCGGTCATGGGAATGAGAAGACAAACGGCAGGAGGGGAAACACATTGGCGGAAGGTACCAAGCATCCAAGCAGTTGTATTTTTGCTTTGTTTTTTGGTAGTTAACTATTTTTAATAGTTGTCAATATAAAATACAAAAAGAAAATAGTAGGAAAGATAGGGGAGAAGAAAGGGAAGGGAGAAGTGCAGAGAAAAAGAGGGAAGGAAAGGAAAATGTTGATTTCCGAGTCCCTCCGGTGCAGTAGCATAAAGCAGTAACATAAAAGCTCAATTTTTATTTTCACTTGATATTATAAACTAGCCATTTCTATAACAACAAATCTATCTACAGTAAAGCTCAAAATCATAATTCCATTTTTGCCCCACCTCAAGTAGTTCCCAAACCATCAAAACGGTATACTGTTGGACGCTGGTGGGGTGATCAAGGGGGGGAGGGCGAGGGAAAGGGGGAAAAGTGTAAGGTTGGCAAGAGAATACTCAGATCTAGCTTTACTTTGACTGCAGCCATTTAGCTGTAGTAAAAGAACCTAGCACTTCTATCAAATGGAGTCAAGGGCCCTTCTTTTCTAGAGATCGAAGTTAGGGCGGGTCTGACAGTAGCTTAGTGTGTTGCCAACAAGCTACAATCCTGAGATGTTCATGTTGGTCCACTGAGCAGATCCTTTCAAGAGAGGCCAGTATCCCAAAAATACTCAGTGATTAAAGGCAACCAAGTTAGGTCATCCAAAAAGGAGACGCCCGTTTCCGTTCTTCCAAGTTCTTCTCAGGAGAGGCTGAATTTTGCCAGGGTGTCCTAGCACCATTCTTGAAAAGAACCCAGAGACCAATGAAAGTGACCTCCCACCCCTCACAAGGACCTCTCAGTGGTCATTCTTCATGGTTGTGTTGAGCCTGGACATTTTGAGCAACTCTAACCCTAGATGTTGCTTCCAGTTGCCATGACATCAGGCATTTTGGAAAGGGGCAGGCGCATCCTTGCGGATATCTACAGGAAATCTCACTTGACAGAGAGGAAGGATATTTGAGAGGAGAAAGGTAAAGACGAGGAGAAGCTGCATCCATCATACTAGAGACGATTAATTCAGCTCATTATCTGGCATCACACATGTCTCAGTGCCAGGTGAAGGTTAATAGAAAGTTTATGAAACTTGGAATGCAATTATGTCTCTGGGGAGCACACAGTTAGGAGCTGTGGCAGTTTCCATGGCAACCAGAGGGCTTAAAACCAGCAACGGAAGGTAAAAATAAAAATTAAAAGTAAATTAAAAGTAGCTCCCCTCCAATCTTTCTCTTATACTGTCTTAATTCGGAACAGATCAATAGATCCATATGGTGTGGTGTTTACACACACAAGTAACCAGACTCTGATTTATGGCAACTAATAGCCACAAAATATTTTTCCTGAAACAACTCCAACTGCTCCTTAGAATGTCAACAGATGGTAGCCACTAAATCTGTGGATTTTGCAGCTGTGGGGCAGATGTTATGAACAGAGAGTTGGGTTTTGCCCGTTATCGGGACCTTCATGAAAGCCAACAGCATCAGCACATGAAACAAAGCTTCCTCAACAGGATTTTTGGCTGGTGATAGTCAACGGTTAGTAGCATCTGGCCAACCTTACTTGGTCTCAGATGTTAAGCAGAATTGGGCTTGTTTCATACTTGCATGGGAGACCCTCGGGAAATTCCAGGGTATAGGGGAGCCTGAGCACTTGGTGAGGTAGCAGTGAGAATCCTAGAAAAGATATTCAGATGTTATGCTAACGTCTAGGCCTACAAAGATCCATGTGGCCCGTGGTTTTCCACTGGACTCTCCTTAAAGAAGCAGGATAACAAGAGTATGGATGGGTTTTTTTTAATGAGGCACTTGGTTTTTTTCTGAACACAGAAGGGAGCAGACCTCTCCATCTTGCCTTTCAGTTCCAGACTAGGGACTTTAGCAGGCAGTCATGAAGCAACACATTTTTTATAGACAGCAAGAAGTTTTACAAGCCAACAAGAAAGAAAGGGAGCCTTGGATGGTCATCAGTAAGGCAGATCCTTGATGGGATTCGAACCTGGGCTAGATGACATGTAAGACCAATGTCTTAGCCACTGATCCACAGGTTCTCCCTCTCTTTGTTGGCTTGTACCAAGGGAAGCTTCTTGCTCTCTAATAACAGTGTGTCATCTAGCGTCAGCCTGCTAAAGCCCCCTGGTCTGAGGCTGAAAGGCAAAACAAAGCAGTTTGCTCCCTTTTGTACTCATAAAAAACAACCACCAAGTGCCCTTCCTCATTAAAAAAAAAGCCTGTTAGATCCCCTGGTACCAGGCAACCAAAAGAGGGAGATCCTGTGAGGCTCAGACATTAGCCTCACATGTCATCCAGTCCAGGTTCGAATCCCATCAAGGATCTTCCTTGCTGATGAAAGCTAATAAGCTAGAAATGGTCATCTGAGACTCCTTTTCTTTCTTTGCTGGCTTGTAAAAACTTCTTTGCTGTCTATAAAAAGGTATGGATGGTTTTGAACCTGGATGTGGGGGAACGCTCCTGAGAATACTATGGACAGCCAAAACCTGCCATTCACATCTGAGGAGGCACCAAGGACTAGTTTTAAACCATTATTATATTTTAGGCACATCATGTGAAGATCTCACGAAGTCTACAGTGATAGGGAAGGGCAGAAGGGAAGCTGAGGATAGCCACCAGGGGAGTAGAAGGACTCAGTTACAGCATCATGGGTAGACCACTGAAGGAGGGAAGACTAGGGTGATGAGAGAAGGTCTCCCAATGGAAATGATAAGAGTTGATATTAACTTGATGACACGGATTAAATCAACAAGCAAGACCAGATTAGGAGCAGAAGAAGTAAGCCATGGTGATCCACTACCAAGAAAACCCCTTGGGTCTGTCTTTAGAGCTTCCTTGGATTAGCTTCACTTGAAATATTTCTCTTTTACATGTGAAAGGCAATGTTCCCATGGATGGAAAACTCTGAGAATCACCCAAAGGAGGAACTCAGGAGGAGTTTAACCCTAACATTTTGAGAATTCCATTTAAGGCAAGTTCTTCTATAAATCTGAACCCAACGCAAGTCATCAATCTCTCTGTATATGTTTCCTCACCAGCAGACAAATAGAGGAAACAGGATTCATGCCAACATCTGTTTGTTTCAGAAAACTTTAGTTCAACTGTTTCAACTTCTTCCCTCCCAGATGCAGATACAGGGCATTGCAAACCAAAACAACTAGACACAAGGATGGTTTTTCCTCTCATGTCATCAACCAGTTAAACAGCTGACTTCCACGACACGGTTAATGAGGACGGTGTTTTGTGACAGGATGAAATGTGTTCTGTGACATGAGGATTGCACTTTATAACATAAAGACATGATGAATGTACTTACGGTTGTGAATTGAATTCATAATTAAGATCGCAGTTTGTTGATTGCAGCTTATACGTACTTGACAAGACGAATGTACTTTATGACTATGAATGTAACTTATGCTTATATGTCAGATTGATTATGCCTATATATGCAATGATTATGCTTATATATACAAATGCTTATCAATGTATCTTTGATTGTAATCACAGTCTGTTTATCGTATGTATGTAGGTATAATGAGCGTGTACACTGTAGACGAATTCCTTGTGTGTCCTAAAACCCTTGGCAAAACAAATTTTGATTCTGATTCTGATTTGGCCAAAGAGATTAACTTTGTCACATACTTTGAAATTTCTCTGCTTTGGCTTAATGCTATTGGAGAACTTCTCTTCCTGCAAATGTCTTCCTTTAAAAGAAAAGAAGAAGAAGATTATGTCAGGTTAAAGAGAACTTCAACTTGACAGATAGAGAAAAAGAAGGAAAGATACCTCAGAAGTAGATAATGAATGTGCTATTTTTGATCTATCCAGGCTAGCTTTGAAGTAGAGGCACAGAACTTGCTAAAGGAGAGGGGGGGAAGAGGATTTCATTCCTGAGTTGCCTTAGCAACAAGTAGATGCTTGGTCTCTTCCTGCAAGAGTTGTCAAAACAACTCTGTGTAGCAGGGCTTCTGATGGCAAGAGCCATGCAGAGGAAATCAATGGGGAGGCGGGAGAAGGGAATTCAATCTTGGTGGGCTCTCATCCAGACTCTAGCGGCTCCCCCTGTCCCTGACTAGTTTAAAGCCAAAGGAAGCCATCAGAAGCAGGACAAAGAGTCCTCTGGGGCTTTCATTCTTGGGTGAGAGAGAAAGAAAACCATGGCAGATCTTCTCCTTCTCCTTCTCCTTCTCCTTCTCCTTCTCCTTCTCCTTCTCCTTCTCCTTCTCCTTCTCCTTCTCCT
>JANHFO010002057.1:62952-74987 GCA_032468095.1 Pareas carinatus
GGGGGTGTTGGGGGTTGGGGGTGGGGACGAGTCTGACGCTGAAGGCAAGGCTGGCCGGCTGGGGGGTGCGCTAAGGCTGCGCAGAGGGCTGGAAAGGAGCCAGCTGGGGAGGAGGAGGAAGAGGTGGAGGAGGAGGCTGGGGCGCCGACGGCAGCGGGGTCTGCGTGTTCGGAGAGGGAGGGGGCGTGGGGCGCTTGAACTTATCTGGGCTGTTGCTTCTTCGTGGCAAAGGCCTCTGCGGGAGGAAAGAAGACAGGGAGGGGGGAAGAAAGAATGATGGCCAAGACCGAAAGCGGAGAGATAACCCACATGTTGGCACAAATGAACTGCTGGCCAGGGGTGCCTTTCCCCGCGGATCATCCCCAGTGGGGAGGTGGAGATACCTCTGCTGGGAGGGGGAGCAGAGCCTCAAGCCTGAACGTGGTGCCATCGACAGCCTTGCTGTGCTAATACTTTTCCATCTGCCCCAGTGAAAACCTCTCCGATCCTCGTCCCGTGCGACTTTGACGGTGACGACGTCTTGACATGTTTTCCACGACTAAAATTTGGTCGGAGCACCCCTTAAACCTTTCCTCCGTAGAGCAGGGGTGGAGGATGCTTCTATGCTCCTCGGTGCCCCCACCCCACCTGCATCACCTGGCCTCCGGGAGGGATGGGCTTCTATTCCAGAAGGGCCGGAGGCAAAGGATGATGCGGAGCCAGAGGCAAGCCTGCTAGACCTGATCACACACAGCAGGGGAGGGGTCAGGCCTATTGGGATTGACAGCTACGTTTTACAAGCCAAGAAAGAGAGAAAGGAAGTCTCGGATGGCCATTTCTACCTTCTTAGCTTTCATCAGTGAGGCAGACCCTTGGTGGGATTCGAACCTGGGCTGGGTGAGATATGAGGCTGATGTCTTAGCCACTGAGTTACAGGGTCTCCCTCTCGACTGGCTTGTACCAGGGAATCTATCAGGCTTTTTTATGGCAAAGAGAAGAAGGCTCAGTGGCTAAGACATCAGCCTCACATGTCATCCAGCTCAGGTTCAAATCCCATCCAGGGTCTGCCTCGCTCATGAAAGCTGAGAAGGTAGAAATGGCCTCATTCATTGTGGGGGCAGCAGCAGCAAAGAGTAGCCCTGATGTCTTTTTGTGACTTTAGAAAACTGGCAGTGAAAGCTTAATTAAACTAACAATAAAAGTCAATAAAAATGTGAAGATGCCATTTATGATGACAAACTGATGGTTGGCCCTGAACTGGAATCTGGCCTGGAACGGTTCATTTGTCAAGAAGGGGAAGCAAGGAAACAAATCAACTTCTGCAGCTTGTGTTCTTTATGGCTTGGGGTGTTTCCAAGGCTTCATGCTCTGGAGGCTCTTTAGACCTTTCTGTTCTAGAGAGGGTGCTCGTGAGAAGCAGCCATGGCTAAATGGAGAGCACCCAGGGGCCTAACACAAAGAAAAAGAAGAGCTGCAGAGCACACACACGATCTAGTTCGCAATTGTGGGGAAATCATTTGTCAGGTGATCCAGTGCAACGTTTCTCAACTTCCACAACTTTTAAGAGTTGTGGATTCCAACGCCCAGAAATTCCCCAGCCATGAAGAGCTGAAGTCCACCCAACGTAAAGTGACCAAGTGCAAGAAACTCAGTCTGAAGAAACTAAGAAGCAGCAATCCTTAGTTTTAGGGAAGGAGTCTCCAACCTTGGCAACTTTTAAAGGCTTATGGACTTCAACTCCCAGAATTCCTCAGTCACTCTGGGAATTCTGGGGAGTGAAGTTCACAGGTCTTAATGTTGCCAGATTTTGATGCCCCCATAGTAGAAACTTACCGTAATGCTGTGGGATGGTCCCATATGTTGCACGTGGAGGCCAGGAGAGTTATAATAAGACATGCCAGCTCTTGTGAGCGAAGTTGGGGGAGTGAACCCAACGGTGTGGCTTGTGTACGAGAGACCTGCAATCAGAAAGCAAGAGAAGGCGTCAATGAACGAGGGAGAGGTAGTAACATCCCAACGCGCAAGAGGAAGAAGGAAATTGAAGCTCTCAATGTACATATAAGCTACAAATGATCAATTATAATCATAATCATTATCATAAAATACATTCATCTTAAGTCATAAAATACAACCCTCATTGATAGTCCTAGGATACTGAACAAGCTATCAATGTGAGTCATACTAGGATACTAAATAAGACAATTAATATAAATTGTAAGATACAAACAACAAAGTTATTGTCATATAGAATAAGAAAATAGGCAATAGGAAAGATGAGAAGGATAAGAGTGATGCAGCCCTACTGAGTAGTTAGACAGGGTTGTGGAAAGGCAGATGAGAGGCCTGCAATTTTGTCAATGAGGCACTGGTGCTTCCTGGTCAAGCCAAAAGGGGAGAGACCATTTAAGCATATAAATGTATAGTTTGCTCCAACCCGGAAGTTTCCAAGCAGGAAATAAAATGGCCTTCTCTGAGCTGGAGATTTAACAGTAGGAGTGGCTGGGAGGTAAAATTTTAATTAAATGAAACTGTAAAAAAAACCCGAGACTAAGAAAGGCAAGGAAACATGTCGAAAAGCTATAAAACGTCTTTCTGAATTCCATAAAGTTTAACAAGTGTTTGTGGTTTCCAACAAATGCCTGAAATAAAAAAATCCGGGCTCTCTTTGCTGACAAATTACATAGCCCCATTTCATTTTTTGTTGTTACATATTTTTATTGAATTTTCACACAAGAAATAACGTCAATTCATATCTTATTGAAAAGATAGAAAAAACCATATTACTAATATTACCATATTACTAATATACAATACCACATTATGAACAGGGAAAGAAAAATCATAATAAATAATTATATACAATACCACATTTCATTTAGATTCTATTTTTAGTAATTGAGGTTTCAAATCACTATCTCGTTCACTATTATCTACGGGTCCCAAGTTGGATTTCTTTATATAGTTTCTTTATATAATTTCATTATTTTAGTAACATCTTAGAGACCTTTTGAGATCTCAATTTATTTTCTGTATAGTATGAGAATAATGAAGAAACTTCTAAATACTATATAACTTATTACTATATATTATCTAATATACGAAATTCTATTATTTTCACAATCTCTGACTTAAAATTTACATCTTACATCTTTCTTTGCTATCTTAACAACACAGAAAGAAAGAATAAACTACACTCATGTATAGTACCCACATTTACTTTCTGGTTTTAGTAATTGAGGTTTCAAGTCACTATCTCGTTCACTGTTAACTGAAATTCCCAAATTGGTATTCTCCATTTCTTTATATAACATAATTGTTTTGGTGATGTCTTAGTGACCTTATGAGACCTCAATTTGTTTATTGTACAGTAGAAGGATAATGAGATTTCAACAGACTATGTAATGATCTGTCACATTTATAATATATAATACAAATAATTCTATTATTTACACAACCTTTAACATTACAATTTATATCCTACTTCCTTCTTTATATCCCCTCTCTCTTTCTTTCCCTTCTCTACCTTCTTCTCTCTTTCTCTCGTTCAATAGATCTCATTTATACTTTCTTGGTTCTTCTCTCTTTCCCCTTTCTTTTCCATCCCTTTCTTTATAGTTTCTACCTCTTCCTTCCTCTATCTACTTTCTGTCCTCTTTCTTCCTTCCTTAACCATCTTCTACCTTCTCTCTCTCCTTTACCTAATTTCCTATTCCTTTCTTTTCCCCTCCTTTTCTTTGACTTTCTTTAGTCCTTCTTCTTCTCCTTCCTCTTCCTTCTATTTCCTCTCCTCCCTCTATCTACTTTCTTCTTCTTTCTTCTTGGATGCTTATCCCTTCTTCCTCTCTTTCTTCTATTTTCTTCTACTTATTCTCTTCTCCTTATCTCCTTTCTTTCTTCCTTTTTTCCTTGCTTATATTTGTCCTCTTCTTTTCTATCTCTGGTTTTCCTTTGTCGCTTCCTTTGTCTTTCTTCTTTTCTTGCTTTCTTTTTTGAATTTTGTAATTGTTTGCACCTCCACCTCTTACTGCGGTTGGGATTCCTTATCTATGCCATCTTTCCTTTTATCATTTCCTTTCTCTTAGTTATTTGTGTCTTCCATCTCATTTTTCTATATATTCATGTGTTTGCTAACCAACTATAGAATTTGTCCCATATTTGGAAATAGATTGAATTCTCTTTATTTTGAAGTTTTAAAGTCAAATTATCCATCTCAACACAATCTAGAATTTTAATTATAATTTCCTCATCTGTTGGGCAGTTTATGTCTTTCCAATGTTTGGCATATACAATTCTTGCTGCCATGATGATATGTATAACTAGATATCTTTCTTGTTTATTCATTTTTTGGTTTATAACTCCTAATAAAAATATTTCTGAGCCATTTGGTATTTGGATATCTAACATTTTGTTAAGCCAATTTCTTATCTTATTCCAATATTTTTTTGCATAACTACAGGTCAAACACATATGAAAATATGTTCCTATGACTATTTTGCACTTCCAACATTTATTTGTACTGTTCTTAGACATTCTGGCCAATCTCTCTGGTGTCATTTGCCACCTGTAGAACAATTTGTGTTTTCTTTGTATGCCGTTTGCTTCCATAGTTGTCCTCATTCTTCAACACCAATTTCCCTTCCTAAATTGTTTTGCCATTTACTTATATTTCCTTTAATGTGTTCTCTTCCCATTTTTATATTCAGTAGGTAATTATATTTTTTTAATTAATTTCTCATCCGAATTTAGTAGTATTTTGTCTAGTTCTAGAAAGTGTATATGAACACCCGGCTTTTTTGTATCACTATTGTAACATGAGCTCATTTGTCTATGTGTCCATTCTGTGATTTCAAGACCTTGTTTCTTCAACTGATTTCTAGTTTTCAAACACCCTTCTTCATTAAGCATTTGTTTATGTCTAGAGTAAATTTTTCCTGTCTGTCCAGTTCAGGTGTGAAATTGCTCCTGTTATTGACACCCAGTTTGGAATTTTGTGATATGTTAGTTTTTTTATTTTTCCCCATGTGATTATTAGTGCTTTCCTTATTATATGGTGAAACACAGCCCCATTTCAATATAATCTCTCTGCTTTTAACTTCCTGGAGGTTGAAGAGCCTCCACTCACCGGTTCTAGTGGAAGATTAACTACGTTATTCAAGCAAGACACGTATGTCTCACAGGCAAAAAACCAAAGAATTTTCCATACTTCTTACCTGGTGAGATGGGTCTACTAGAACTTGGAGAAGGTGTGTATGGAATTGGGCTGGACACAGTGCGAGGTCTTAATCCTTGCGCAGACATTTCGTTAAAGTATCTATATTTAAGAGATACACACAGATCGATTAATTTTACTTCGCCACAAATCTATTTTCTTGCTTTAGGCTTTCTTTTTAAATTTTTCTGGATGCTTATCTAAGGTACGAGAGGAACATCACAATACAGTTAGTACAACTGACAAAGTAAGAACCATTTTTAATCATTCACAAGGGTGATTCTAATAAAGCAGACATTTTAAAGCACATTTAAATATAGACAACAAAGACGTTTTATCAGCTGGCAAAGAGAGAAAGGGAGTCTCAGAGGGCCATTTCTGGCTTCTTAGCTTTCATCAGTGAGGCAGACCCTTTGATGGGATTCAAACCTGGGCTGGATTACGTGTTAGGCTGATGTCATAGCCACTGAGCCAAAGGTTCTCCCTCTCTTGGTTGGCTTGTACTGGGGGGGGGATCTATCAGGCTTTTTTATGACAAAGAGAGCGAGACCTTGTGGCTCAGTGGCTAAGGGATTAGCCTCACATGCCATCCAGCTCAGGTTCGAATCGCACCAAGGCTATGCCCTGCTGATGAAAGCTAATAAGCTTGAAATGGCCATTCAAGACTCCCTTTCTTTCCTTGTCAGCTTGTAAAACTTCTTTGCTGTCTCTATAAAAAAGTGTGTCGCCTAGCAACAGGCTTGCTAAAGCCCATAGTCTGGGCCTGAAAGGCACACAAAGCAGTTTGCCCCCTTCTGTATTCAGAAATAAGCCAGGTGCCTTGCCTCTGGCAGTCCCAGAGCCCTGAACCCCGAAAGCCGGAATAAACCAAAAGTCCAAACCTTTCATCGTCCATTTCCAGACTGGATTCACTTTCAGACAGCTGCCGGCACAAGGCTTCCCTTCGCTCCATCTCCCTCTGCAGCTTCCGCTGGAGTCTCAGGTTCTCCTCCCGCATGTGGCGCTCTTCCTCCAAGTACTGGGCCATCTTCTCTGAATCTGAGGGTTTCAAGAGGGCTGGTTATGAAGCCGTACGGCCGGGCTTTGGAAGGGGCACAGATAATTGGCCAATGTGGCCAATCACTCAATCCTCAGTTCAGACGAATCAAGGAAGGTGGAATTCGGGAGAGCTGAGCAAACCATAGTCTGACCCTAACTGGCACTGAACTGACTACAACTGGAACCACCCCTTCATCTCCCCCCCTCCCAAAGGTTTCTTCCAAGTTCAACTGGTACCGATCAGAAAGTTGTCGGCTGGGCAAATGTGAGAGTGGCGTCGCCTGGTTCAGGAAGGTTTACTGGCCATCCTCAAAAGAAAGGGTCTCTAAACTTGGCAACTTTAAGACTTGTGGACTTCCAACTCCCATGGCTGGCTGAGGAATTCTGGGAGTTCAAGTCCATAAGTTGCCAAGTTTGGAGACGCTTGCTCAGAAGCATTACCCCGTTTCCCCGAAAATAAGACCTAACCGGAAAAATAAGCCCTAGTCTGATTCTTCAGGATGCTCATCACAGAAGTCCTAACCTCACCCCACCACAAAAAATAAGCCCAACTTGAGATCTTCAGCCAGACGGAGGCATTGAGTACCGTATTTCCCCCAAAACAAGAGCTAACTGGAAAACAAGTCGTGATGCATCTTTTGGAGGTGAAATTAATATAAGACTCGGTCTTATAAGTTCTTTGGAAACTTTAGAGATGATTTTTTTTTCTTCTTCTTCTAATATAATGAATCAGAGTTGTACATACGGACTTAAATGTTCTTAACTACCCTTGGGACAACTGTTGTGATGGCAGAAATGACAATATAAACCCCTCTGAAGTATGGGGAGGGAAGGAGAAGGCTCAGGAATCCAAGGCCCAGCTCTACCTTAAGAGTTTTGGCCTAAATGGAGAGTTGGGGACAGAGATCAGAGATAACCCAGAGCACTATTTCACGATGGAGGCCCAGAAAGATAATAATTATCCTGGGTCATCCACCAGGCCTTCAAGGACGGCTGTGGGGCAGGCAGGAGATAAGGGTAGAGGCCCACAAGAGGCTTTTGAGTTGGGATGCTCCAGGCTAACATTTGCACATCGGTTTCCCTCGCCCGACTTCCAAGGACAGCAGGACACATCTCTGAAGGGACAGGCAAGGACACGAAGATTGCAGCCGCTGATCTCTTCCGGAGGGACAGCCCTGATTTTGCAAAACTTGCAAACAAGGACTCGGCTTAGAAACTTCGTGTCTTCCTTCTTGGTTTCCCTGCTCAAAGGACATCGATCAGCGCTGAACAGCTGTCCCAGGAAGCTAAGTTGAAACATTGCCGCTAATTTCTGCCTAGGAAAAAAAGGCTGCCAGGTCAACCTATTATTCCCAACGCAGGGAGAAAGCAGAGAAGTCACCGACCCACAAATATCCAAGCGGGGGGAGGGGGAGAGACCTCTATCAAGATGGCTTCTCTCTTTGTTCTTTCAGTTTGAATCCAAAATTCAAAGACGTCGTTCAGAGACGCTCCCCCCGTTTATGATCCCATCTTAAGCACAAGACTTCAAGATCCCACTCTTACTCCCTACCCTCCTTTCTCCGTGGAGACAAAAGCCCGCAAATCACAGCGTATTTCTGATGAGATGTCCACAAAAAGTCACTAACAAACTGTAAGTGCTTGGGGTTGCTCTAAAAACCTGCTGACTTTGATTCAGACTGAATTTAAAGATGTCATATTTGAAGCAGGCATTAGAGAGCCCAATGTGAATCACTGACTTGATCAGATTCTGAGCATTAAGGGCCACTTGTCTATGCCCAAGATGACAGATTGGTTCCCCCAAGACGGCACAGGGAAGGAATTCCCACCAGCAGCCCATCTGGATTTCCTCCAGATATTCAGGCTCCTTCTAACCCCATCAAATCTCCCCCACTGCTGCCTGGAGATAAGGAGGAAAAGAGGGCAAAGCTCCGGTAAATGTCTTCCCTCTCCCATTACACAGCCTTCCTCGGTATTTTATGCCTCGGCTCTCTTGTTCCTTGGAGAAAACCTCTCCTGTCCTCCATTTTGTGCTGCCTTTGTTGTCAACGTCTTTGCACGTCTTGGCTCACAACAAGCCGCTGAGTGCAAACGGACGGAGCACTCTGTGTTCAGGGGATGGCATGATGCTCTGAGGTAATATCAGGGGATTAACAGCTACTGTGTTTCCCCGAAAATAAGAAAGGGTCTTATATTAATTTTTGCTCCAAAAGACGCCTTAGGGACTATTTTCCAGTTAGATTTTATTTTTTGGGAAATACAGTACAAAACACGTCTGTCCGGCTGATGATCTCAAGTGGGGCTTATTTTGGGGTGGGGCTTCTATTATGAGCATCCTGACGAATCAGGCTAGGGCTTATTTTCCGGTGAGGCCTTATTTGGGGGGAAATACGGTATTCAATGCATCCGTCTGGCTGACAATCCCAACTGGGGCCTATTTTGGGGGTTGGGGCTCCTATGACGAACATCTCGAAGCATCAGGGCTAGGGCTAAACTAGATAACATCAGCATTGATGATGTCGCTGAGTTTGAGTGATGAAATGTCTGCAAGACAACACGCTCAGAGAGCACCAAGAGGGGGCGGGGAAGGTTGCAGTACGGAGAGCCCTGCTCCCTTAAAAGCCAGCATTCTGCTTCTGAATGTGGCCTGGAAATCCCCACCGTTTGGATCAGGGTTAGCTAGGAAGTCAGGACTTACGCTGTAGCTGCGCCGCCCGGAGCTGTTTCTTTAACCTCTCTACCTCGTTCTTCAGAAACCTGATATGCCGCATCATATTTTCTGGAGAGTCTATTTCCATTGAAATGTCCCTCGGCGATGGAGGCGCAGACACGGGTTGGTCCAGTTTCTCCTGGAGAATTCTGAAATTTAAATAAATATATACATACATACATACAAGTAATACCTCAGTCCATGTACGCTTCTGTTCACGAACAATTCGGTTCACGAACAGCAGCGTTCACAAACTCCGCATCGAGTGACGAACATGGCCCACCTGATCATCTTCCCTGCTCCGACAGGTGGTCATGGCTTCCTCTAGGTCTCCCCGATGTCCTTATGGAGGGGGGGCTCTCCCTCTACACAATAACCACCTCCCCATTCGCCTTCCTGTCCTCCACTCCAGAAGTCGCCTCAAGCAACATTAATGTTCACTCTCTCTTCATACTGTACTGTGCTTGGTCTCATAGTTTTGTGGTTTTAAAAAAAATACATACGGTTCAGAACAGATGAACCTTATTTACATTGAACCTTACGGGAAAATTTGATTTGGTTCGCGTCCAATTTGGTTCAGGAACACAATTGTGGAACGAATTAAGTTCGTAAACCGATGTACCACTGGATATATTTATATCGGCACTTTTGGCTTTGTTTCTTTGGAATGCACGAACAGAAACCGGGATGATCTGAAACGAGCAATTTTCTCCCTTTTTTGGGGGGCGAAGAAGGATGAGTGTGAACTATGCTGAAGAAATCAACTGTCACCAAGTAAAAATGGTGAGAAAGCGCTATCTGCCACACGCCTGGAATTCTGGGCAACCTGGGGATTAATTAACCCCAGGAGGGTGGTAAGAGCCCGAGCTAATGCAGTTATCTTGCTCCATGTCCAGGCTGAGAAGGAAGCACCGAGCCCCACTCACAGTTCCCTGAATGTGAGGTCCATTTTTGCTTCCTTCTCTCCGAACAAGATTGCTTTAATCTCAGAAGGAAGATTCATGGCACCGCTGTAATTTTTTACATGTTTAGAATTTTATTGGCTTATACTATAACATACAAAAAAGAATACAAAAGCAAATAGTGGGGAAAATGAAGAAGGGAAAGGGGAGGAGAAGAGTGCGGAAGAGAGGGAAAAGGGGAAAAAAAGGCACCGACTTCTGGCTCCCTTTAGTGCAGTAGGATATGGTAGTAATATCGAATGTCAACTTTTTACTTTCACACAATGGTTTAAAGGAGTCACATCTATAACAGCAATTCTTTATTTAATCGGTGAAACCCAAAATCAAAGTTTTTTTTTTTCCCAACCTCGAGAACAAAGTCCAGAAGCGGTTTCCAGGTAAACACAAATGTAAAACTTCTTTGCTGGCTATAAGAAACAAAAGTTTTTATATTTTTTTTTCTTTGAGCAAAACAGACAATTTTGCCCGTCTCTGCTAATTTCTGTGAAAGTTTCTGAACGCTGTGAAATGTTGTATCTGACAAAAATTGGGATTCGGCAAAAAGATTTATAAACAACAGTGGCTCATATTTAATGTGCTCATGTGAATTCACTGATTCTAGTGAATCAAATGCCACGTTGTGTCCCTCTCTGGCCTTGCAACAGGCCACGGGTTACTGTTTTCTTCTTGTCGCTTTCTATTGCCCTTTGAAACAGCTACGTTTTAGGGAGAAGCTGTAAAACCTGCCCCCCCCCATGGAGTGAATGACTGGGAGGAGCGAGGAAGAAGGCCCACCTTTTCTCAGCTTCAAGCTTGTCCATCCTCTTCCAGAGACGGTTCACCAGGGCCTCCTGTTCCTGTTCAAGTGTGTTTTCCAGATCGATCTTCTCACGTCTTAGCTAGAGGGCAAAGCGAGGTTGGTTAAGAACGGGCATCTCCTCCTCTTCCTAAATTCGACCGGGACACAGTTTAACTTGGCAACAGTTCAGGACATCCAAAAAGACCTGTATGCTGCACGAGCCAGAAAGAGGGCTGAGAAAAATAACAGACCCCCTCCCCCCTGGGATGGATGACATGTGAGGCTGATGTCTTAGACACTGAGCCACAGGGTCTCCCTCTCTTTGTTGGCTTGTACCAGGGGCTCTAACAGGCTTTTTTTAATGAGGCACCTGGGTTTTTTTCTGAATACAGAAGGGAGTGAATTACTCCCTTTGCCTTTACACACTTTTTTTTATTACAGTAAGAAGTTTTATAAGCTGGCAAAGAAAGAAAGGGAGTCTCGGATGGCCATTTCTAGCTTATTAGCTTGCATTAGAGAGGCAGACCCTCTTATGGGATTCGAACCTGGGCTGGAGGACCTCTGAGGTTGATGTCTAAGCCACTGAGCCACAGAGTCTCTCTCTCTTTGTTGGCTTGTGCCAGGGAAACAATCAGTTGTTGTTTTTTAATGAGGCAAGGCATCTGGTTTTTTTTCCCTGAATATAGAATTCTGAATGTCCTCTAGCTCAGGTTCGAATACCACCCAGGATCTGCCTCGCTGATGAAAGCGAATAAGCTAGCAATGGCCATATGAGACTCCCTTTCTTTCTTTGCCAGCTTGTAAAACGTATTTGCTGTCTATAAGAAACAGCGCTTGATGTCACTGAATGAAACTGTCCTCATTCTGGATAGTGGCAAGTTTGCAAGTTTGGGGAAGAGAGCAATGCTTCAAATATCCCTTCGTGCCAAATCCGCTTTTCATGACCATTAAGTCTCACTTGGTTTACTTATCAAAACAAAATGTTTACTGGGTGCCTAAACTAAGTTGCAGCTTCTGTGAGAGGCTATCAAAGCAAACGATCAAGGAATGTCAGCTCAAAAGTCCAGATTAGTGACTTTTGGATTATCTCGTGCGGGTGTGTGTGTGAAGGGGGGAAGGGAGGAGAGAGTTTAATCTTTTGGGGTTGAAGAGTGGGCACTGCCCTCTGATGGTCACTGTTCCATCTGTTAGAATAGAATAGAACAGAATAGAATAGAATGGAATGGAATGGAACGGAATAGATATATAACAGATTGTAGAGTAGAGTAGCGTAGCGTAGCATAGAATATAATTCTTGATTGGCCAAGTGTGATTGGACACACAAGGAATTTGTCTCCAGTGCATAAGCTCTCTATGTAT
>JANHFO010002058.1:100211-115125 GCA_032468095.1 Pareas carinatus
GAAAGAGAGAGAGGGAGGGAGGGAGGAAGGGGGAGGGAGAGAGAGAGAGGGAGTGAGGAAGGGAGGAGGAAGGGAGGAGAAGATAATGACTTGCCCAAAGTCATCCAAAAGTTTCTATATTGGTGTCTTAATCACTGGGTAAATGACACTAGATTCAGAATTTAGTTGCATCCCTGGACTCCTTTTGTGCATTGAATTATCTTGAAATAAAGCAGTACTGCTGCATTTAAATCCTTTTTTCTGCATAGACCTTCTTCTACCTAACAACTGAAGGTACCATTGCCCTCCTCTTTGGTATCCTTCCACTGTCCTTCATTAAGGCATGTTTAGTGGTGCAAAGAGTCTCTCTTTTTTGCCAGAGAAGACAATGTTTCTTATTGTTTGGGTTAGTGAGGAGTGTTTTATCACCTTAACTTTGAAGGAAAAGTTATACATAAATCTATTTAATTAGCAATGATTAATTAACAGTAAACCACAGCAATGATTTTTCCCAATTTACTTCCTTCTAAATGTGCTGGTAGTCCCATAGATTCTTCATGGGAAATGATTCACAAACATATTAACATTTTTACTAGGGCTCACAAATGTCTGGTGTCTGCATTAATAATAGCTACAATTATATCTCATTAAAATACTAAGCAATAGTAAATAGGGAAAAAAACCAGAACTGCCAATTCTAATCAGTGCATTATATTTTTATTAACAGCTTTGGAATGGAAGACTTGCGTCGAGAGGCAAATTACATATTAGTTTGATTGCACTGCTAAATAAGTAATAGAAAAAACATGAATATTGCAACAATATTTGCCATTTTGTTTAGTTTAACCTTAGAAATATCACAGGATTAGCATATCATGGAATTAATATATATTAGCATCTTCAAAGTTACAAAACAGAAATCAGACACAACATGCTAGTTTCACTCTTTATAATATTACAAATGATGAGACAAATTATTCTGTATGCCATTATTTTCACTAAGCAGAATACTGGAGCTAATAAGTTAAAATGCAAGGATCCTGGGAATAATATGAGAAAAAAAATGAAGGTACAAAATTCAAGATTAAACTTTGGGAAAGAGAAAGAGAGAGCTCTAGAGCCTTTTTTGGTGTGTGTGTGTGTGTGTGTGTGTGTGTGTGTGTTGTGCTTTTAAGATCAGTATTTATTTCTGGGAAGTGCCTGAACTAGGCCCTGAAGTTTTTAATGGCAAGATTTCAGAAGTGGTTTGCCACTGTTCTCCTTCCTAGGATTGAGGAGAGAGAAAGACAGGCCCAGCTAGTTTTAAACCTAAGGCAGGACTATAATTCACAGTCTAGTTTCTGGCCTAATGCCTTCATCACTACATCAAATAGGCTCTTGCTATATTCTTGGACTTTATAGAAGCCGATGCCAGAGCTACCAAAGGTGAAGAATTTATCTCAGTAGATATGAAAAAAATGGAATTGCTTTGACCATGAACCCCCGCTTTGCATAGAATTTTTATGGACAAAGAGCTTTAGCCTTCTTCTACTTGCCCTTAATCAGTGTAGAGTAATACCTTAATTTTAAACTTTTCTTTCATTGGTGGTTTCTTTTCTGCTTCTGAAAAACTTGTCCACGGCTTGTTGTTGTCCCACGAAGTTCCAGCTTGCTTCAAGATGGCGTTTCAATGCCGTTTCTCCCACCAGAAACTAAGAGCCAAAAATGGAACCACCGTCCTGTTTGTCTCCTCCACTGTGCTCTCTTCAGAGAGGGATACGAGGCATCTTCGGGCACTTACACTTACTTACTTCGGGCACTTCACCGGATGGGCGAAAGCCAAGACTCCAGTGGTCGGATGCCCAACTGCCTCGTCTTTGCCAAAGCTAACCGGAACCAGACATTCAACTATGAACCCCCAAGTAAAATCAAATCTTGTGTTGACCAATAAGCATGGTTGATTTATTGGATGTAATAGCTTACATGAAAGAGTGGTCCTCTTTCAGATCATCCCATTAGATTTTCCAGTGAAGGCAAGTACTACCAGCATCCTACATTTGGTAGGTCTCATATTTCTTTTTTCACCTTTTGTCTTTTCCTTTTTTCCATTTCCCCGTTATTTTTATATTAGTTATTGTTAGTTTTTATCTGGTTTTCAGAAGTCTTAATTTAAAAACTAGGAAAACTAGTACAATATGCTAGGTATGCTATTAGGGAAAACAAATTAAACCTAGCTTATTTCACAGGGTCAGAATGATTATAAAGAAATGAAGTAAGAACTGCAAGGTACATTTCAACACTTTACACACCACTGAATATATTTCCAAATAACTTGCCAAGCTTGTTAATAAACAGTAACATGTATACCATGGCCTCATTATGTCTGCAACTATTTTAGTGTATTTAGTGTACTCAAGTTTACTGAATTAAACGTTCCTGATTTGATTTTTGTACAAATCATGGTTAAAATGCAACCTGTTTGGAGAAGACAAAATACATGTAGCCTGTTTCATTACAAAAAATGCATTTAAAATGATTTAATAAATATTAGTCAAAGTAAAGTAAACTCAGCAGTTAGAAAGATTCAGTTATAATCAAGTTTGTATCCTCCAGGTTCTATGCAATCACTGATAAGATACCAACTGAGTAATCCATTTGAAGAAGTTTAACTTGCTTTCTGCTTTCTTCCTTTTCTTGATTTTATATCTAGATTTGGATTTGTTAAAATTGCTGAAACCAGACTAGACATAAGGGTTCTTTGGTTCTTCAGACAATGTAACAACATTCATTCAACTTCTAACATGTATACTAGGGCTCCTTAAAAGAACAGCTTGGAAGGTTATACATTTTCTCATCTTTGAGCTAATTAATGTTTCAATGTCTTTCCAGGTGTGATAGGACTTCAACTATACTGTAAGAATATCACGATTAGTGCCTGCAGATCTCCTATGATAACAGCAAAATACATTTCAATTTTTTAATTATATATTGATACAGTTTTGCAAATCTGCTTAATTCGAACACAGTTTGGTGACAGAATCTACCTTTTTGAAACCAAACCAATAAATTCCATTTCCCTAACCCTGAACTAAACAATGTTTTAATGACTTTGGCAGAGATTGGACTTCAACTATTCAGCAGAAGTCTCAAATCAGAATCCTCCAAGTGATAGATGATAGAACTTGCTGAGATAACCAAATTGACTTATTTGATTAGAGAAAAAAATATTTAGATTTATTACTGACTGGATCTCCTAATGAACTTTTTGCATAAAAGAGTAAATAATGACATGATTTACCATTTGGATGATTGGATATGATCGAGTATGGCAAGAAAAGAGTAATGGCGTAACTTTAGTGAAGGAGATAAACGTATCATTGTACTTATAACTGTTGTAAAGATTGGGAACCACTTCTTTACATCTGTTTTGTTCCTTTTTTATTATTATGCTATTTTTTTTCTTTGTTTCATGTACTTTTCTGAAAAGCAGCCAAGTAGTCAGCCTGAGGGAAGAAAAAAAATAAGTTGGTTGATCAGCTGTAGCAAAATGATTATGTGCTATGATGAACAGAACTATGGCCATTATTATCTCAAATATAACTAATTCTAAGTGTAATGTGCGCATTAGGATTTATTTCACTCCCTGACTCTCCTGTAGCTGTTCTGGTCCCATTAGACTCATATGATACATACGGTAATACATATCATAGAGAACCTCAGATGGATACAGGCATTATTGAATAGATGGGTAGCCATATAAATAGGATGGATAGATATATGCATAAATAAAAGTCTAAATATTTATCCTCTTAATTTTCCATAATTCCGGAGCTTTGGAACAGTATGAAAAATTAAGACAATGTCAGAATAGGTGCACCTTGTATAATATCACTCAAGTTCATGGTTTATTTAATTATTTGATACAACGAACCTACATGATACCCTTAGCACTTTATATACAATACAGACACACAGGGAAACACCAACCAAAGAGGGAAAATGGAAAGAATTCAGAGAGGTGCAACAACGCTGATTAGGGGCTGGAAGTCAAAATACATAATCAATTGTTTATATACATTATTAAATCTCCACCAATTATCATTCAAATTCAAGGCAAAACTATAAGTTTGGGAAAGATGCAAGTGTGATAAGGATTGACAAATTTCCCCAAATTGTGAGACAGAGGTGGTTGACCTATCTTCATAAGAGATAAAATACTATTGGCCACAGAGTTTTAATAGCTAGGGGAAAAGTGTAGATAAATAATATCCAAACTGTTTACTTGGCAATCTTTTCTGTCATATCTATCAATCTATATTGTAGTACATTTATCTATACATATACTTTCCAAATGCCCTGATGCCTGAAATTTTCTTCATGCAACATTTTGCATTTTTAACTTAATGCAGCTTTACAGCTTGCCATGCATTCATCTTTGACAAGGAAATATACAGCCTACCATTATAAACCCTGTCACCCATAGTATTCCTATAATCATAGCTATGGCACTTGCTATTTGTGTCATTTGGAGAAATATATAAGAATATAAAAGTGAAGGCTTCCCCACTTCCATTTCTGACATTAGTCAAGAAGCTATAAAATAACATTGAAAAGAATCTGTGGAGAATTTCAAACTGCGGTGAATTAAATTTTGCTTTCCAGCCTTCCTTGACTGAATTGGTGAACCAATGACTTTTATTATCCAATCAACAAATAAGATTGTGTTGCATCTCTGATCTCTTCTGTCAGAGAAGGCAAGGACTTTTTAAGCTTTTTTCTACCTCTACTTTCTTAATAAAATGAGATTTACAATCAGAACTATCACTGACACCCAATTTTCATCAGTGAAAAATATAGGAAAAATATGTAGGATAATATACCAGAGGAAAATAGATAGCAAAAATAATCAGTGTCTGGTGATTTTGTTTGTGGAGAGTTTTGCACAGCCTTCCTTTCCACCATACCATTCTCCACATTGAAAATAATTTTTTGTTTACTTTATTTATATGGTTGCTGTCTTATCATAAATGATTCTGGACAGTGTACAATAATGTAAAGCTATATACCAAAGCTAGCATTCTGATACTATATAACAAGAAACTCCATCTATTCAATTATTATAGATATTTTTTAGCAGCAGTTCTCCATAATTTCAGGCAGAAATAATTCAAATCTACCTCACAATAATTTGGAAATTTCTGCCTACACTGCATGTGTGCAACCACTTAATTATGACAGTGCAAGAAGGATCAGACTAGGCAAATAAATAAAACTGAAAGATCAGTTTTATTTTCCCACAATATTCTGGAACTAGGGAAAATCAGGGAGCTATACAATATGTAGGACACGTATGCTACATTTTAATATATATCCAACCTTTTGGTGCGGGAGATCAACCAATCTTACTTTTCTCAGGCTTTGTGCTTGGCAACTTTTCAATTATAAAGACTTAGGATCAAATAACTGCACATTTGATCCAGTTCTAATATCAAGTTTAATTAATTTTATGCTTTTAAAGCTCATGGATTGCATTTAACTGTAGTGTTCTTTTTATTGTAGGTATATTATTATCGTAAGGGCTTTTTTTAGACTTTGGTTAATTAGTTTCTGTTCTAACTGTTTGATTTTTACTGTGAAGTCTACATACAGTAAATATGTCTTCCCATCTATATGTGAAAGAAGGAACAAGTATACACTATACTTGTAATGTAAATTAAAAAAACAAATAATGTAAACTATATGCCAACAGAGAGAGTCAGTTTAAAGTAGTGGTCAAGACACAAGGCTAAAATCCAGGAGATTGTGAGTTCCAATTCCCTTTGAGGAACATAGCTGGTTGGGTGACTCTGAGCCAGTTACTCTCCTTGTGTCCAAGGAAGTGGGCAATGGCAAGCCAACTGTGAAATCTTGGCAAGGAAATTGCAGAGAGTTGTCCAGGCAGAGAGTTGTCCAATTCAATACTAAATCAAAGAGACAAAAACAAAGAATATATTTACATACATGTGGCCAAGGCTGATAAAGAAAAAGGATCTCCTCCTGATGTCACATCTTTCTTTCTTTTTAATAGAAGCAGCTACAATCAATTTGCTCTCATTATTTTAAATATTTTTTATGATTTCATATTGTATTAGGTTTGGGGGAAATCAATTTATGATGGAAACATGCAGCAAAGCAGAGTTTATGTTTTTATTAAAATGAATTAATAACAAAATTTTGTGGTACTCAGAACACTACAAATAAAATTTCATGTATCATCTGAAGACATCAGCCTCAAGGTACTGCCTTAGAGTAGATTTCCAGTTACTTGTTCAGCTGCAATACATTTTCCTTTTTCTATTTCCACCCCAACTTGCTAAGGAAAGTCCAATATCTATCATATCAGTTTAAAAATAATTGCAGCATACAACAGCTATCAAACTATTAACAATGACACCTATCTATGACCTCCCACAAAGTAAAAAATAGAAAATGTTCTGCTTACAAATGCAGCAACTCTCAAAATGTTTTGCCTGGTGCTTCTTGCTGATGTTATTTTCACTTTTTTCCACTTTCTTGGAAAGTGTGTAACATTTAAAGATTTTCAAAAAATCTTAGGAATTATACTGGAGTATAAGAAATAAATCCATGCTTTGTAGGAAATATGTGTTCAGGAGTTTCATATAATTATATTTGTGTTTTTTTTTAACCAACTTTGTCAGTAAGTTCTCCAAGTCAAAATAAGAATGCCATTTTTCAACACTTAATGAGCGATCTATTTTGTAACATCCAGAAATTCTATTCTGAATTTTCTTCCTCTAGCTTACAAATATGTGCAGTAAAATAATTCTATGCTATTGTTTTGGTTCATCTGTCAGACAAGAATTACACTTTCAAGCCATCTTTGTTGCCTCTGTGATTTGTGGGGGTTTTTAAGGCATTTTTGTGTGGAAGGATGCCAGCAGGTAGGTTCAAACCTAAAGCACATCTAAATAAGAATGAGAATATTGTGATAGATTCTAAATGAAAAAGCAATCGCTCATCACATAAAATGTTCCATCATTTTTAGTTGTATACTTAAAAAAATATCTCAGTATATCTTAGGCTACAGGGAGTAATGGATTTTCTCTGCTGTACACATTTCAAAGATAATTTGTATTTACAAAAGTATAAGTCCTCTTGAAATCCAGATAGCACTACAGGTATTTATAGTAAAAGTTCTCCTTGAGTTAACTGTTAATTTAAATCCGTCTTTGATTTAATTTTAGCCATACAAAGTTGCTGTCTTTATGGCCTATTTCTCCATTTGTTGCCCTTATCAACATCATCATCATCATCATCACCTTTGCCATCATTAATGTCGTCATTTCTGATTAATACTCAAAGCTATATACTCAATACAATACAAACAATATACAATTGAAATTAAAGTAAATAACACAAGTTTCAATAACCATCTGCATTGACATTTTACTTAACTACTTCCATAAAATCTGACACAAATTCAACAAGCAATGAGAGTGTTGCAGCTTCATATATAATTCTAAAACTTTGATACACAAGTAAAATAAAGACAGGATACTAACCTCCAAAGCTTGGAAATGTCATTTATTTTAGCAGCTGAAGTCAGTTTCATTTCTTTCATCGTCATATTTTTTTGCAGGACAACTTTGAACATTCATATCAGTATTCAAACAGGGTCCATCACATAAGCATGAGGGTTGGCTATTATCTTGTTATTGGCTTTAATATAGTTCTGATAAAACCATGTTTAAGTTTTCAGGCCATCTCGTTTTGCTATATTTTTCTGATAGCTTTTAAGAACAGATAAAGGCCCTGCACCAAATTTTCATAACAAGTCAGCGTTTCCAAGCTGAGTATTTACCTACAATATCACTTCACTGTATTCAACATCCCTGGGAAAGAATTATTATTATTATCATTCCTCATTGAGTGGGACTAGTTTCAGAGAAAACTAGAATAATTAATAGTCCCCACCCCTACTTCCCTCCCCCCTCTCCCTTCTATCTATCATCATATATAAAGTCAGATGGCATAAATAATTCATTATTTAAATTTATATAAAAAGTTCAAATTGGCCCTCCTTTTTTTTAAAACATTCCCTTACTCATCTCACACATGATTTTTGTTAAAAAAATATTGAAATTTGCCTACAATTCCTTCTTTTTTCCTTCCTTCCTTCCTCCTTTCCTTTCTTTCTTTTCTCAAAAATAACATAATCAAAGATTGTAACAAATTATATTGCCAAGAGACACGTAACATAAAGTACTCATTGTAGCACCCTCCTACTAAGTGCACTCCCTGAATTATTCTCCTTGGTAGTTCCATTTAAGTTACTATATTACATAATCCAGATATAAACTATATCTGATACAATTATTTTTGTGTCTTGAAAATGTCTCACCAGCAGAGACTGAATATTGTTGTAAATATTGTTGTAAAGCTTAATGTATTTCATTTGCTTCTGTTATATCATTCAAATCACAACCTACTATTAAGCGATCTCATTATCAAGTTGTCCAAATAGGCTTTTAAACATCACCAATAACAATTAATTTGTACTTTGGAAGTGGATGGCGAGAATATATGCTTTCACTGGTATGAGACAAATATGTTAAAAATTAACAACTAGTGCCAGCAGTTTTCATGGGAGGGGGAAGAAGGCAGCACAATTTAATGAACTGCAAAATGTAATGGAAACCAATCTTTCTAGTCTTATACCCATTGGGCATAAAAACACTCCATACCTTTTTTCATAAATTTCCACTACATCAGGAAAATTGAGAAAATGTAAAGAAGGATTCATGCCTCTTTTTCAGTCTCCACTTTCTACCAAATATTGCCCTACATTGCTTTGAAAGAAAGGAATTTTAGATAACAAAAAAAACTTTTCTAAAACAGCAAGTTGCAGGAAGAGTGATCATTTTCTGAGTCTTAACTCAACTCAGACAATGAAAACTGAGTTTTCAGTTTTGATAACGGACACAGATGGTTTCCAAGACAATTAACTGGAAGTCAGATATGATACAGTAGGAATCTATGCCAGGTAATCATTGAGTTTTTCTTACAATAAAAGAGGAAGAAAAAATAAAAGATGCATTTAGCATTTGTGTTCACTGTGAATCAGGACAAAGTATTGGAACCAGTCTAAAAGAGGTTTGCAACAGTCTCATAAAGAGCAGGCAAACAAGCTTCAGGTCAGATATAAGTACACTTTCTGTACCTGCTGGATTCTCCTTAAAGAATCTGTCCCTTCCTCTGGACTGTCCTGATAGCTTTCGGGCCTGAGAAAAATATATTGACTGCCGTTTAAGTGGAATTCCAGTAGTAGTGACAAATGTCCTGGAAGAGTTTTCTCAATTTCTCCTTAACTCCAGCATACAATTCCTTGAGTCTTTTGAGGGTCTTTTTCAGTTCTTCGAACTTCTGTCATACAGTATACAGTGAGGATGTCCATAGTACAACATAGAACATCAGAGTTGTAAGTGATCTTGGAGGTCATTTTGTCCAAACCCCTGCTCAAGCAGGAGAGTCTATAACATGTCCAGTCTCTTTTTAAAAGTCTCCAGGGATGGGGCCTCCACAACTTCTGAAGGTAAGCCCATACACAGTTGATTGTTCCCACCGTTAGAAAATTTCATCTTAGTTCTAGGTTGATTCTCTCCTCGTTTAGTTTCCATCCATTGGTTCTTGTCTTGCTTTCTGGTGCTTTGGACAATATTGCCATCCTTGCATCTTTGTGGCAGCCCCTCAACAACCAGAACTCTACTATCATATCTACCCTAGTCCTTCTTTTCACTAAACTAGACATACCCAATTCCTGCAACTGTTCTTCATATGTTTTAGCCTGTAGTCAAAGTTGTACTTCAGTTTGAATACTGCATAGCTTTTCATTTTTGATGGGGTGATATTGATACTCCAACATGCTAAGAGGGACTCCAAAATCCACACAGGAAATTATTTAATAAAGAAAGTCAGTGAGGCAAGTACAGAGGATAAGTCAATGTTGAAAGTATTTCCAGAAGGTCTAAAATTTATAGACTACAGTATGGTAAATGTGACTTTAAAAAAATCTAAGCATATATTAAGCTTCCTTGGATGAAATACTTTATATTTTCATTTTTAAAAATGCAACGTATGGCAGTTCTTGGGGAAAATTTAAAATTTAAAAGATTAGTTTTATAATAGCTGCATCCAATTCCTAAACTTTAGACTTTATACCCATAATATAAGCACTGAGTTTTGGAATTTTGGAAATGCCATTCTTTCCTCTTCCTTTCTTTTTTTAACGAGACAATTCTATGAGCATGTTAACCTTGAAATTCAACCCACACTTCTCTAATACTATGTATGCCTGAAGGAAAGTTTGTAAGGTGTTGACCTTCTTTTGCTTAAGTATCCCATTACTGCAAATACTGCATATATTAACTATAAATTCCTCTAAGATGGAAGTTTGCATTTCATTATTTTTTTGAGGAACATGATATAAGGTTAAAATATTTCTCTTGAGAACTAGTGTGCTGTACATTTGATGGATCATTTATTCTCTGTCTTTTTCATGTGTCCATGATCATTTCTTTAAATATTTTATTTGAGACTGTGAACATGTACCTTCTTCTTAGTGTCTGGATATATTCTGCCTGTTAATAGCCTGAGAAAATATCACAATATAGATTTTTTTATGCTAGAAGGTCAGTTCTAGAAACAGGTTGCTATTATCTATTGCATTATTGGAAATGGATCATAAGCATCTTTGACCAAAATATTATTATATCTTTGTCCCAAATCGACTTCTTTCATATGAACTTTTTAATGTACAAATTTAAAGAAAGGATGTGCAAGTAGTCTGTGTTGCTGCATGACACAGCAGGAATGTCTTCACTCATAAGTGGTACATTCATCTAAATCTACTATATAAATTACAATCTTTTTAGCAGATTTGTTTTATATCTCACATGTAATGATATTATATCTTCAACTTTAATGAATTTTAAAAGTATAATAAAAGTAAGAAACATTTTCTTAAACACATAACAATGACAAAACAATAAAAAGCGCCTCAGGAAGATTGTGGTCTAAATATTGGTGGCTTTGAAGTTCTTTGTTCATGATCTTCAGAAGCATGCCAGTATATGATGGGAAATATAGCACTGTAATTCGAACTCTAAATACACAAAAGGGAAGAAGTAGAAATACTTTTGTTGTCACTGTTTAATGCAATTATCAGCAATGGAAGGGAGTTTGTTTTGATTAGAGGTATACGACACACACAAATCCAGCTGCCACTAGTAGAATGCTCCAAAAATTAGACCCTACTTTTGCAACATTTTAAAGTCATGAATCCCCAACTTTTGAAAGTTCTAACTGGGCATTCTGGCAAGGGGAAAATGAGATGTCAGATTCAATACATAGGCCACAATCAGTAGGAGAAAAAGGGAACCAACTATTTACCTATTTAGAAAATCTGAATTGCCCCTTAATCTCTTCAATGATTTGGGGCTTCTAAATAAACAATGAAACAATTTTGGACTTATTTATGTTTTTTCTAAGTCAAAATCATTCAATTGATTTATTATTATTGTTCCCAAAAGTTGCCAATGGACTGTTGTCTGAAGCTGCTATGGGGATGGCAAGTATTACTAGTTTGCTGTCGTTTTATGGCATTTATAACTGAGCTGTGACTACTCTGAGGATTGGAATATAAAAATACTATATGGATATAGTGGAAATATTTTCAGGGAGTAATCGCCATAAATAAACCCATATTGTAGGGTGCAAAAGAATCCCATATATTGAAATACTGTGAATTTGCCAGTGGCTATTGTAGAAATTGTGGTCGGTGAGAAGAGATTTGATGGACAGATTTCTACCTTAGGTTATTAGCTACAATTTCACACCTGCTCAATGTATTCAATAGAAAAAATATAGAAAGATGATAGTATAAGTGAGAGGATGGTGTCTTTCTCTTTGGTCTTGATACAGAGAGCAGATTCTAGAACTAAACTTTTTCTAATTTAGTATGATTCAGGTTAACACTTGCCTATTGGTCACTCTGAAACCATAAGAAACCTACAGGGAGTTTAATAAATATATCACTGTGTTCTTCTGACCTTCAAATTGAAAAAAAAGAGAATCGAGGTATTGACATGAAAGCCAAAATCAATATGGTAAACCCTCGTCTCCAAATACCATTTATATTAGATTTTCCCATTTATTCCTGCATATCAATAAATCATGTGTTTGATAATTCTGGTCATTAAAATTCTTTTCCTCTCTGCATTAAAAGTCCATGAAGCCTCCACTAATTTTTTTGCTATCATGAAAATTCACCATTTATTTTAACATTTTTTTTCATTTTATATACTTTAAGACAGATTTTCCTTTCGTTTCGTTTCTTTATCTCATCTTATGTCACCTCTATTTAGTCGTTAGGCACTATTGGAGTGTTTTTAAATTTCTGAATACCTAAGTAAACACTCCAGCTATTTACTTATCTGTAATTGAATATGGGTGAATATTTTGAATCTTTCTAGAAATAAGGTTGCGGAGAGGTGACCCTGTATTCTTGGGAGTTCTCTCAAGGTAGGGACATATGAGAATGGAACTTGATTGGCACATATGAACCGTCTTTCTAAAATTTAAAATTTTGGAAAGGAGGGGCGAGGCTCGAAGCTTTAATATAGCGGAAGCAGACGAGAAAAAAACGGGTGATCCTAGATCCGCTATAGCTTCCCACCCGCTCCCACCTCAGCAGACGCTATGGAGCATTCCCCGCCATCTGGCCCCAGCTCCAGAAGAATCCGCTCGACTCCTTCTTTCCGCCGTCACTAATCTGGAGTATCTTCACCTGGGAGGCCACTCGCACAATCCTCTCCCCGTCGTTCTGGAAGAAGACAACCCCCAGGAAAGCAGCAGCAGGTGGTCGGAGAAGGCGGAGGTACCGGCCTGACGGACGACCGTTGGAAGAGATCAGAAAGTACCAAAATAGTACTAATCTACTTATTCTCAGGCTACCCTTTGTCCGCGTGATGCGGGAAATCTCCCTGGTATTCACCCGAGGGGTTGACGTGGTGTGGGATTCCGAGGCATTGCTTGCCTTGCAGGAGGCAGCAGAAATGTTTTTGGTGGATCTCCTGAAAGACGCCTATCTACTCAGCATTCAGTCCGTCAGAAGGACATCCAGTCAGTTCGGCGGATCCGTAGCATCGAACAGGGTTTGGGATAATTCCCTTTCCCTGGCAGTCCTGGCTGGGGAGGCAACTCCTGGGACCCCAAAGCTGCATGGAAACCCGCCGCGTGACCGCTTTGGAAGTTCTGCAGTCTCCGCTTCGAGCCGCACCTCGTGCCAATGGTGGAGATTTGAAAAGTTGCTTCTTCCCCTTTTAACGTTGGCCCCGTGTTTTTGCACTTTCAAGTTTTAAAAAAAACGTTGACATTAAAGAAAAGATTAAAATTTCATTTATGGAGGAGATTCATTCTACTCTTTGTTAACTAAAAAATCTCATGTGACAATGAATAATGTCAGTGAAAATATTGCCCTATTTCATGCTCTGTATAGGAAATATTCATTATAATTGAGTAAAAGAGATTAGGCTGCTGTTTACAGCCATCTGCAGTCTTCTTTCACGTCTAATTTTTACTGAATTGGTAAACTTGTATACGATGCAGAGTATGTGAAATTATAATGGGGGTATACATAATTAAAGACTTTTTTTAAAATCAGCGGAACTGCATATAGAAAACAGCTATTAGGAAGAAGGATAAGGTCACTTCTCTCTGACATGTAGTTATCTGTAAACAAAAGTTGATTTTCTCTGTTTTGGTATGTTTTAGTTTGGCACAATTTGAGCTTCCCAATACAATCTGAAGGGATATAATCCCAAATTCAGACATATGTTAGTTCTTCATGGTAAATATCAGCATTTTGCTATTGTGCACTGTTAATTTCTGTCATTTTGCTGCCCTGTATATTGCTATGCAAATTTTCTTTCAAACATCCTAACAATGCATTCCTATGTTTTCATGGCTTTCAAATTATTGTTTATAAAACACATATTGTTCATGCAATGCATTTACCTCAGCAAGAGACAGATGTTGCTTTACATTGTATACCCAACAAAAACTCAAATACAGTTTCACAATCGTTGACCCTGCATTCTGTCTATTCTTTGCCTGCTTGCCAGCTGCAGACAACCAAGCTTCACCCCTCCACACAGTATGAAAAGGCAAGTAGCTTTTTGTTTGGGTGGAAGCATTCTGGAAGTAACGATTCTTTAAAAACTGTTTGCTAAGTGTACTGCTTCTCCAGACACAGTATCTTTAAGAAATTCACCTGACAAGAAAGAAATGTATGCCCACAAAATAAGTCACCAATTAACAAAGATTCATTTACAAAGATTAATACAGCCGCTCATGTAATTTCAGATCATTGTATTTCTCAGGCTGCATAGAGGCTTTTGCAATTATTACACATTTCACACAAAATTGTCTCCAATCTGTTGTGGTGTGGGCTATAAAAAGCAAGTTCTTAAAAGTTTCACATGATGTCATAATCTGATTGCTACCTGTTGATGACCTGAAGTTGATTCCTCTCCAAAATAATGTTCCTTTTGATATTGGATAGAAGGAATAAATTTTTAGAGTTTCAGAGGACTTAGATGGCAGTCTAGAAGAATAATATCTTTGTGTTGACAAGAAGTATAAGCAGGCCAGATAAACAGATCACCAAGCTGTGCTCATTGTGAAATTTCAAAGATCAAAGGTATTCAAGTCCAGAATTCTATTCAGGATTGTTTTTAACTAGACAGCTTTTGAAGATCTCAAGAGGCAGATATCCAGGTATATCTTATCTCCTAAGTTTCTTGGGCTTGCAAATCTCTGATAAAGTAAGTAAGTAAGTAAAGTAAAATTTTATTTATACCCCGCCCTTCTCCCGAAGGACTCAGGGCGGCTTCCAGGC
>JANHFO010002060.1:43893-60197 GCA_032468095.1 Pareas carinatus
TGTGCCTGTAAGCCGCCCTGAGTCCCCTCGGGGAGAAGGGCGGGATATAAATATTGAATTAAATTAAATTAAATTAACTGGGTCCTATACCATGGAGCGCTTTAAAGGTCATAACCAAAACCTTGAAGCGAATTCGGAGGCCCACCGGCAACAAGTGCAGCTCGCGCAGGAGGGGGCCACATGGGCCCTACCACTTGGCCCCATGCCCCCCCGTGCGGCCTTAGATGCAACTCCCAAGAAATCTGAACATGTGAAACACTTGTATAATCGTATGCATATACTGTATATACTGGTCATAGACCACACTCCAAAAATGTTGAGGAACAGGACACAAAAAATAGTATTATTACTATTGCAGCATGCTAACCTCATTCTCCTTTTATTCCCCATCAGATATAAATGGTCACTGCAGTGGATGTTGTTTCTGTTCATGGAGTGTTTGCTGATTAAGGTCTTTATTTTCCAAGTCCTATGAATGATGAGCCTTCATAAGTAAATGAAGCTCTTCATTGCAAACAGTCAACTTCATGAGTGAGGAAAGGCGTGTATGTGGATCCTATTCCCTGTTCTCTAGTTGAGTAATGAAACATCGGCAAGCAAACCACTAAGCTCAGAGAGCATCAGAGACTCCACAGATCAATCCTGAGCTACATAGATTCTCTTATGTTAGGCCCATTTTTTCTCCATTGACATACAAATCAACACGAAATCTCTCCGTCTCCAGCCCCCACTTTAATAATTTGTTAATTAAGAAATTACAGGGTCATAGAAAGAAAAGGATTATGTGTGCCTCCTAGTTTATTTTCTAGTACTTTCAGCATTGTTTTTTTATTGATCAGTCGCTAAGTCGTGTCCAACTCTTTGCGACCTCATTGAACATAGCCCGCCAGGCGCCTCTGTCTCTCACAGCCTCCCAGAGTCTGCCCAAACTCATGTCTGTTGAATAGGTGACACCATTCAGCCATCTGATTCTCTGCCGTCCCTTTCTCCTTTGACCTCCCGTCTTTCCAAGCATCACAGCCTTTTCTAGTAAGTACTCTTCTCATTAGGTGCCCAAAATATCTGAATCTCAGCTTTATCATTTGTCCTTCTAATGAATAGGGTAGATGTCTTCCAGGATGGACTGATTTGATCGCCTTGCAGTCCAAGGGACTCTCAAGAGTCTTCTCCAGCACCACAACTCCAAAGCATCAATTCTTCCACGTTCAGCCTTCCTTATAGTCCAACTCTTACAGCCATATACTGCAAAAACCTTGGCTTTTACTGTATGGATTTTGTTGACAAAGTAATGTCTTTGCTTTTTTATATGCTATCTAGGTTTGCCATAGCATTCCTCCTGAGGAGCAAGTGTCTTTTAATTTCCTGGATACAGTCACCGTCTGCAGTAATTTTGGAGCACAAGAAAATGAAGTCTGTCGCTGCTTCTATTTCTTTCCTTTCTATTTGCCAGGGAGGAATGGGTCAAGATGCCATTATCTTACCTTTTTAATGTTTAATGTTTCAATCCAACGTTTGCACTCTCCTCTTTCACCCTCATCAAGAGACTCTAGTTCCTCTTCATTTTCTACCATTAGGGTGGTATCATCTGCATATGTGAGTTTGTTGATATTTCTCCCAGCAATCTTAATTCCGCCTTGTGATTCTTCCAGCCCAGCATTTCACATGATGTGCTCTGAATATAAGTTAAATAAGCAAGGTGACAGTGTGCAACCTTGTCGTACTCCTTTCCCTATTCTGAACCAGCCAGTTGTTCCATGTCCAGTTCTAACTGTTGCTTCTTGGCTTGCATGCAGTTTCCTTGGGAGTAGGGTAAGGTGGTTTGGTACTCCCATCCCTTTGACAACTTGCCATAGTTTGTTGTGATCCACGCAGTCAAAGGTTTTAGCATAGTCAATGAAGCAGAAGTAGACATTTTTCTGGAATTCCCTTGCTTTTTCCATAATCCGGCAAATGTTGGTAATTTGATCTCTAGCTCCTCTGCCTCATCGAAACCCAGCTTGTGTTTCTGTAGTTCTCGGTTCACATACTGCTGAAGATTGGACTGTAGGACTTTGAGCATAACTTTGCTAGCTTGTGAGATAAACACAATTGTGTGGCAATTTGAGCACTCTTTGGCATTGCCCTTCTTTGGAATTGGAATGTAAACTGACCTTTTCCAATTCTGTGGCCATTGTTGGGTTTTCCAGATTTGTTGGCATATGGAATGCAGCACTTTAACAGCAGCATTTTTAAAGTTTTTCAATAGCTTGGCTGGAATACCATCACCTCCAGTAGCTTTTTTATTAGTAATGCTTTCTAAGGCCCACTTGACTTCTAGGTTTATAACTATTTTTAATGGTGTTCCATCTAAATGTTAACCATGTATAATCCTATGTTTTTATTCTTCTGTTGCAGCAAGTCTGAATAAAGAATTCAGTACAAGGAAATATTTGTTCCAATTCCCAAACATGATGCAATTAAATTCTCCCCCGCTCACTTAGGAAAGTGGTTAGAAGTAATAATTCATTTTATTATTTTATTCAAAAGCAAAGCAAAGTTTTTAAGCACATATGTAACAATGTCTTTTTGAGTACAGTAAGCAGTCTCCTTCCTCATGCAATGTTCATGGCATTTATTGCTGTTACTGTTTTTATTTGTATAGTATATATTTTTTAAAATTTCAAAACATAGGTAGATTTAGAGCTTAATTTTGAAGGCTTTCATGTTATATAATTGAAGGAAAATTAAAGCCCAATGCAATTAAAGGTCTCTAATTTATTTCACCCTCAACCCTGAATTAATCCCTGTCTTTGTGAGACCCAATTTGTCTCACTTTTGATTAATTCGGCATATTTTTAGGCATAATTATGCATTTTTTTTATATACACAAGCCATGAAATGCATATTCCTTTGATCATGTTAGAAAGGTATCCACTAAAATTGATGTTGGCTTTTAAATCTATTAGTGCTGGCTTAAATGAAATAATAAATCAATGTCACATTCAATATTGATTGGTGGACTTATTTATTTATCAATGCCATGCAGGAACACCACTGTAGTTTGCCTCTCAAGACTATCTAGAGACTAACGCCAAGAGGACTATTATTTAAATAAACAGATCCTACTGTTATTTTTACCACCTGCATTTTGGTACTGATTTTGGAGGGCTAAGTCACATAATCATGCTTCTAAAATGGTACAGATGAGTTAGGAATTCTCCATAGTTCTAAAATATTTTCAGTAAGGTCTATCCATCAATCTCATTTTGCTTCCTCCCCATGGCTAAAGTTCATATACTGTATAAACTCTTCCAATGTGTTTGAACACAGAAAGGAGTTGGTATGATTTTCCGCTGTTCTTTTTGGGATTCCAGTAATGGAATAGTGTACATCACTATTATATTGAGAACTTCCAGATCTTTTTTTCTCATTTATTTCTTAAATTTATATGCCACCTTTTGTGGGATATAAAGGGCTCAAACCTTGACCTCTTACTCTGACTCTTTGCGACTCCATGGACCATAGGCCGCCAGGTCTCTCTGTCCCTCACAGTCTCCCACAATCTGCCCAAACTCATGCCTGTTGCATTGGTGACCATTCAGCCATTTGACTCTCTGCTGTTCTCTTTTCCTTTGACCTTTCATCTTTCCCAGCATCACAGTCTTTTTTAATGAGTCTTCTCTTCTGATAAGGTGGTCAAAATATCTGAGTCTCAGCTTCACCATTTGTCCTTCTAATGAACCATCAAGAGTAGATTTCTTACAGAATTGACTGATTTGATCACCTTGCAGTACAAGGGACTCGCAAGAGTCTTTTCCAGCACCACAACACAAAGGCATCAATTCTTTGCCATTCAGCCTTCTTTATAGCCCAACTCTCACAGCCATACATTGCAACTGGGAAAACCATGGCTTTTACTATACAGATCTTTGTTGACAAAGTGATGTCTTTGCTTTTTGAAATGCAGTCTAGGTTTGCCATAGCTTTCCTCCCAAGGAGCAAGCATCTTTTAATTTGCTGACTACAGTCACTATCTACAGTAATTTTGGAGCCCAAGAAAATGAAGTCTGTCACTGCTTCTATTTCTTCCCCTTCTATTTGCCAGGGAGAGATGGATCAGGATGCCATGATCTTGGTTTTTTTTAATCTTGAGCTTCAATTCAACTTTTGCACTCTCCTCTTTCACCCTCATCAAGAGACTCTTTAGTTCTTCTTCACTTTCCACCATTAGGGTGGTATCCTCTGCATATCTGAGTTTGTTGATATTTCTCCTAACAATCTTAATTCTGGCTTGTGATTCTTCCAACCCAGCATTTCGTAAGATGTGCTCTGCATATAAGTTGAATAAGCAGTGTGACAGGATGCAGCCCTGTTATACTTCTTTCGCTATTCCGAACCAGTCGGTTGCTATCCATTTCTAACTGTTGCCTCTTGGCTTGCATACAGATGGAGTAGGGTAGGACGATCTGGTACACCCTCTGAGGACTTGTCATAGTTTGTTTTGATCCACACAGTCAAAGGCTTTAGCATAGTCAACGAAGCAGAAGTAGACATTTTTCTGGAACTCCCTTGCTTTTTCCATAATCCAGCGAATGTTGGCAATTTGATCTCTAGTTCCTGTCTTGTCGAAACCCAGCTTGTACTTCTGGTAGTTCTTGAGACTATAGGATTTTAAGTATAACTTTGCTAGCAGGTGAGATAAGCGCAGTTGTGCAGAACTGTATATACCTAACCATAATCACAGAAATGGGGGACAATAAAAAAAAGCTTGGAAACAGTGGAAATTACGTACACAAAATTGTGTGCGTTCAAGAAGTTCTTGCCTTGGTGACTTAATATGTGTGGTATGAAAAGAAACCACTTAATTCAACATTGTATTAGTGAGGCAAACTAGAGATCAATGGATGACAAAAGGATATCAATATTTTGAATTTGTCACATGTAATTTCTCCAAGAAATACATTCTCCTCCAAAGTAGAAAATGCAGATTTATTTATCTTGCACATTAAAAAAAACGGATGCAGAAAAATGGGCTACTCTTATTTACATTGGATTTATAAAATGCATTTTAAAAGTTTTTCTCACAAAGACTTTCAACAAGGCAGTGCCTAAGCATTTAATGCTGCTGTCATGAAGATGGTTTGCTAAAGTGAGATGGGTATTAAGTTGAATAGAATGCACTGTCACCAAATATGACTAAAACAACTTTTATAGAATTGTATAATAGCGTACATTCACCCAACCATTGCTGAAGATAAGCAGCAGAATTCAGGATTAAAGGCAACATTTCATTAGATCCCTTTCCCAAAACACAAACTAAAGTGCAAATTATCCCAAACTAAATAATTATACCAAGGCAATTTCACACAATTATTCATATAATTTCAGTTGTATCTCAATATTTAAGGTATGACATTTCTCCAGGGTAGCCCATTTTTGCCTGTTTAAAACATCATTTCTTGCACTTCTATCTGTAGGAATTACAAGGGTTTGTAAGGACAACGGTACCTTATTTCCAAATGTTCTCATACCATCATTATTCCAAATAAATACTGTCTTGAGTTCCCATCTCTCAAAGGAAGGTGACTCTTCCTTAATTTGCTTTTTTTTGCTGTTGCTGTTGTTGTTGAATTTAATCAAAAGTGAATGTAAATAACACTTTGCAATTATGAGTGTTTAAATTCCAAATTTTTCGGACTAATCACTTTCAGAAACAAACAAGAGATTGAATTTATATCGCCTGCAGTTGTTATTGGAAAGGTATGGCCCAAGATTGCTAAATGAAGTCAGTCCCCCTGCAATTATGACCACTCAAGCGTGCTTTCAACGTATCGTGCCAAATTAGGTAGATTTGAGCAATTTGACTTCCTGTAACAAATCTCCAGGGCACCTTTGAGAAAGTACAGACTGTTTACTAACACTCTCGGATTTCATGAGTAACTCTGGGCAAGAGCTGTTTCAGCAGCGCCCGAGCACACACCTGTCAAACTGTGACAGCATGTGCTTTTTATGCCACATATGGTACAGAGAGTAACCCCCCCTCCCACTTTTTCCAATGTTACTTGGATTTAATTCTATTGGACTAAAGCAAAACAAAACAAAAATACAAATAGAGACCTCGAAGAACTAAAATCAACAATGTATAAATTGTGTGAACTTGTAGCATTATACTTTTTAATCATTACATTAATTCTTGCTGTTTTGCAATACCAGACACTTTTGAAGTTATCCTAAATGAAAGTTTATCCTTTTGGAAATTCCACTCTCATTTAGAATCAAATCTACCCCTACACACATCCATTTTTTATGGAAAGAGAAGCACTATTTAAGCTATGATTCAGGATAACATAAATATGTTCAAGTCTCATTGATGGCACCTAATTTCAGTGGAAGAAAATAAGCACGCTTTTAGGTTTAGATTAATATTCCATTAATTCCAGCTCGGTCATATCACAGCAGAAACTGCAGTTTAGATTTTTAGACAGAAGGATTGCTAGGATAAAATTTTTCAGAATCTGATTCTTGGAAGGCAGAAGAGATGCTCTGAAAATGCCCAACAAAACTTGCATTAGATTAGATATAGAAATTGAAGAAAATTTGCAAATCTGGCCAAATGAGCAGTATACAGATAATTTGCTTAAGGAAGGGCTTGATAGCATCCAATACTGTGACTCAAAATAAGTGCTCTTTATAGACAAATATTGGAGTGCAATGGCTCAGTGGCTAAGATGTTCAGCATGTCGATCAGAAGGTCGGCAGTTTGGCAGTTTGAATCCCTAACGCCACGTAACGGAGTGAGCTCCTGTTACTCACCCCAGCTTCTGCCAACCTAGCAGTTCAAAAGCATTTCAAAATGCAAGTAGAGAAAGAGGAACCCACTTTGGTGGGAAAGTAACAGCGCTCTGTGTACCTTAGGCATTCAGTCATGCCAGCCACATGACCACGAGGATGCCTTCAGACAGTGCTGGCTCTTTCACTTAGAAACAGAGATGAGCACTGCCCTTAGAGTCAGACCGACTAGCACACATGTGCGGGGGGAACCTTTACCTTTTATAGACAAATATGGAAACTCCTGATACAAGCTATTCCAAACATAGAAAAATAAATAAATAATACAATATTAGAGCCGGACAACTCTTCTGGTTTGAAGGCCAAAAATGTCCTGGAATGCAAGGGGAACTCAGAGAGCATCCTGAAAGCAGCTGAATCTTTTCCAGGGTATAGTGACATCAACTCGATCTAAGGGAGGACTCTGAAGACAAGGAGAAATATGAATTCACATGAGAATTCCAAGATTTGTGGAAATGCAAACAAATATGGGAGAAAAAAGACACTGAGATGTAATGCAAGTGACATTTACAAAACTTCATTCCAAAGATGTTAGGGTTGAATGTTTGAGCATGGTGGGGAACAGAGGCAGGGACACACAAAAAGGCCAATGACATGACATGACATGAGGAAACACTATTCGATATTGCAGCATTTATAAATTTTAGGTCACGTTGATCATTTGTTGTTAAACAAAATTGTATGTTGCAAAACAATGTTTTCATTGTTACCTGATTATAGGATTATGAGAATTGTCATGGCTGAACGTTGGTTTTCCTTCTTTCTCTGCACATAGGAATGGAGTCCACCTGCAAGCAAATTAGTTATCGAGATGAAATATTTCAACCAGCCTACATAAACAGAAAAAGTGAACTCTACAAAAAAAACCTACAAAAATGAAATAGTTGACTTCCCAAGGAACAGCTATATGAACTTGAAAAGAGTTAAGAGATTTTCATGGCTTATCGTGGTATGGTATGGAAAAACCAAAAGATTTTGAAACACAGAAGAAGTAAGCTGCAACGTCTTACATAGTGTTTCTGATTGGAATTGAAGTTCAACCATCTTAAAGTTGCTACAGTTGAGAAATACAGCATCATCAGGACACATATCTGACCCTCCCCTGAATCTTCCATCTAAAGTAACTTGCCATATTAAAACCTTTACTATTTGTCAAATATTGTTAGGCCACAAAACAGAGTACTTTATTATAGACTTGGTTTCCTAACTGAATAAAATTTGGACCAGGAAATGTTGAGTTCTTGAGTTCATTAGATCCTTCTTGATGCATGTCTCAATTGTGTGCATGGAAAAGGGTCTCAAGAAAATCCATGTTCTATTTGTAAAGAAGAAGACATTTGTATTGAGGAGTTCATGCAGAACAAGGCTTTTCACCACAGCTACTCTGCCATGACAAGGAGGAAAAAAAATATTTTCCCTTGAAACACACATACTCACGTGCAATTGGGCTATGGGTATTCTCGAGCAATTGGTCTTACACTTAGAAACAGCTGCCAATAGGCAAATGGGTACTAAAAACAGCCTAGAGGAGGTTTGGAATATTTATATTGCCACTCAACTTGCAAATAGTGATTCTGAATGGCTAACATGTATAGTAGTTAAACATATAAAACCAGAGACACCAAACAAAACATCCAAAACAGGGTAACCAAGGCCAAACCACAACATTCCAATTCAAAGTCATTTCAGGACAGGCTCATCCAATGCTCTGACCCAGTGCCTGGGTGGAAAACCAGGGTTTCAATGCTTTCCAGATGGCCAGTAGAATCAAGTCATCTGAATCTTGAGGAGAAGGCAGTTCCCAAGGGCACTCACTCCAACAGAAAAGATATGTTTCCTGGGTCCCACTGGATGACATTGTTTCATGTAAGGAACCTGAAACATACATGCTAAGGAATCTTGTGGAACAAGCAGAGACCGTCATCAACAGGTAATCCTGCAAAGAACCCATCTGTGTGTCATGAAGATCTTCATATGTCATCATGCACACCACAAATTGCATCCAGAAGAACTCAGTGCAGCCCACAATGTACTGCTTTAACATGGGTTTCCGTGTGTATCCATAACTATCCATGCTACTGTAGTCTGGACCAATTGGCTTCTTTTGCATAGTCTTTCTTTACCACATCTGGAACATGCTGCATTAGTCAAAATGGTAGGTGACCAAGGCATGAATCACCATAAGCGTTCCTCCCAATCCTGAAAGGGGCACAACTGGCATACAGGATGGATTTCAGCAAAGGCCCTCTTGATTATGGCTACACCTGCACTTGCATTAGAAGCCACAAGAATCAAAATGAAGTAAATGTCCTCTCACCCAGAACTAAAGATGGAAAGTCCCCCCAAACAGGAAACCCCAAACCTAAAGCCTCCTAATCTTGGCAAGCTGAAGTCTTTTTTTCCCTTTCAGATTCATACAGAACCCAGATGCTAGGAAAGAACATGACATACTGATGACACTCAAATTCATACTGATAACCTCACAAATGGACAAACAAGTAGTTTTTTGTAGCGGTTAAATCAGAACAGGGTGTATAGGACTCTGCAGAGCAAGGACTTTGAGCTAGTCTTGTCCTTCACATTGATACTTACTTCCATACGTCTCTTTTAATTGATTCCACTCCTTGTCCTTAAAGATGGTCTAAGAGAATATAACGTCAATGATATTGAAAATCATTGAGAGATGAAAAAGGGAGGCACTACCTATTTCAGTTCTGTCAAATGTAATTGGCAAGTGCAATCAATGTCATATTGATTGAATGTACTATTCTTGAAACTGATTCAGACTGATTTTTAGTCTGAAACCTGACTAAAAAATGTCAAAATAAACTATTTCTTCCAGGGCTCTCTAGAGCTGCAAATTAACCACTTTTTTCAACATCTTTCCCTGAAAGGGGAAGGCTGAAGACTGGAATTTTTCTATTGCTTCTTTAAGATCCACCTCCTCCCTCAAAGAGGTGTTCATTATCCCCTAGATCCAACTATATGTTACCTCCCAAGAGACCTTAATCAGCCAAAAGGATCTAATATAGGATCATACGCATAGCCATGAAGCCTGTCCAATTTCTCAAATCCAACAGGCTTGAACTCTCCCCAGAAAACCATTTTCGACCATGCCTTAGTTGGCTTCAAGGGACATGTGCATCCAGAATCCAAGTTTGGGAGCATCCAAATGACTTTATTTTAAGACATGTATCGTAAAAGTGATCAAATGGTAGCTTCGGTCTCAATCATAGAGAACTTACTGTAGCTTAGTTTTCTCTGTGTATCTAAACTATTTCTGGGCTTGGCTACCAGCAGCAGTCTATTACCACTCTTCTTCTGCATGTAAAATTGCAACTGAATGTATACATTTTGGGTGCACAGAGTGCTTTGCATGCCTGCACCAGAGTTCGGTAATCAAGAAAGGATGGAAGACTGCCATTCACTAATGGTCACTTTCCAAGAATAGGTTGTAAGATATGCCAAATTCAAGAAGTATACATGAATCCCTTTATTTCTAATTCTTACTGGCCATAGAACACGCTCACATTCCAGTGATCATGCAATTACAAACAAATAGAGCAACTTTCTCTTATTATTATTATTATGAATAAGATAATGATTATGATATGATTATGAATGTATCTTATGGCTGTAATCACCGTTTGTCAATTATACTATACTATAAATATAGAGTATGTACACTAAAGACAAATTCATTGTGTGTCCAGACACTCTTGGCCAATAAATTCTAATTCAACCACCTGGGTCCTCATTTGACTGACCTCAAAAAGATGGAAGGCTGAGCCAACCTTCGAACTCCTTACTGTGGGCAGAGTTAGCCTGCAATTCTGCATTCTAACCACTGCACCATCACGGTTAAGGATGTCTAAAGGGACATTCAAGAACCTGGAGTGTCATAATGTATTGGCATCCAAGCAATGTAGTTATATGTCAATGCACAGATATTCTAGTGCCATCCATTGTTATTATTTTAAAGTAGATGGTGTAAATTCTCTACAGAGAGAAATTTTCAATATCTCTGTGTTGCCATCTTGTGGTTATCTAGATTTTTGCATTCCAGATGTTATAGCCCAAAGAAATACGCATTTTGACAGACATTTGTGAATACAGGACAGTAAACAAATCACATATTTTCAAAATTCCAAATTCCTGACTCTACATGATTGCCTGCATATTTTGAATCTCCACAGTGTTACATTGATCACAAACTCATAATCCTTGAAATGAGGATTAGACAAATTCATCCAGATGGTGCTCATTATATGTTTGCAATGCAGCTAAATTAATTAATGAAAGAAAGAAAGAAAGAGAATTTAATGGACTGGTAGTCTGAAAAGTTATTTGGTATAGTTGGAATGCTCAATAGAAATACTAATAGGTTAGAACAGGACCTACATGACTTGTTAAAATTTTAAGTGTTGGTAACTTTTCAGTGGAAATATATACGTATTTTGCCAAACACCCTAAATACACCTATCTGTGGTATAAAAGGCAAGCTGAAAATATTTTACTGTGAATTAATGAACTAATGTATGGATTAAACTCACAGCTGTTGCTGGAGATGCTGGTTTAAGTCATTGTAATATATTCTGATAGACCCTGTAGCTAGGAGTAAGGGAACTTCACAAACTACAAAGAGTTCAAAGCTTTTGATTACATGCAGGTCCTTGAAGCTTCCAATCAACTGTTTTCTTGCATGCATGAACTCAATTGTGAAAGAGCACCCAAATGACAGAAGGCTAACTCCAGACTCTGCGAGAAAGGCTGCTCCAGCAATTCTTTCAAGATGTCTCTAATCAACTAACAGCAGACGATTGAGTCAGCCTCGTGCAGCTATTCTGAACAGGTTTCAGATCTGGTGTGTTTTTTAAAGGAATCATTATAGTTAATCTCAATACTTTGGAACATGAAACCCTCCCAACCAAAAGGAGATCCAGACTTTGCACACATCGTAGTTCTATTTCAAATAATGACTTTGTTATTTCAGTTTCTAAGGGAGTAACTTAAATATCTCCTCAGTTTTGAGGGTCCTGTGATTTGTTGCATGTTAACCCTCAGACCTCATTCAAAGTCCCAATATATTTTCTTACCATTTATCCATAACTGACATTGTGAAGGCCTAAAATTGTATCTGCAAAAATGTCCAGCTGCTCTCTCTAACAGAGGGTCATTGGGTCAGAGTTTCAATGCAACTCATATCATGGCATGGTCTCTATCACCCTCACTGTGTGAAGACTTCAGCCAGTTCCCCCTTTCCTTGTGGTATAATATGGAAAAATCTGTAGCCAGGGATATAACAGTTGAGAATGTCATTCTTTTGAATTTTATTTGGTCATTGTTTTTATCTTGCATTTTTAAGTGCTCATGTATATTCATGGTTAGATTTTTCTCAGTTCTGAGTGGTCTCCAGAGGAGAAAAAAGAATAAATCAAAACTATAATGAAGCATTTATTTGATTGATGCAATGGTATATGGGAAAAACCTTGGGAGACATGGGAAAGAGAAGCTATCTAGAGTCAGTGGAAGAAATGTATTTTTTTTAAATCAAATTTAGGCACTGCCTCTCTCACTATCACCCTAAGTGATTATTGTGAGTTATACATTTTCATTAAAGAAATAAGGAAACCATCATTCCAAAACAGTCCTGTCCACATATAAGTTTTCAAACTTGCAAGATTGATATCAACTGGGTAGAACCAGACAGGAACCACAACCAGAGAGCCTAACTGTACAAGAGCAATTCAGAAAAAAAACCTCCATTTGCTTATCAATGACAGACCCTCACAGCTTTGTTGTTGTTCAGTCACTAATCAGTGTTCGACTCTGCGACCACTTAGCCCATCAGGCCTCTTGTCACTGTTACATCAGTGACACCATCCAGGCATCTGATTCTCTGCCATCCCCTTCTCCTTTGGCTTCCCATCTTTACCAGCATCACATCCTTTTCTAAGGAGTCCCCTCTTCTCATTAGGTGGCCAAAATATCTGAGTCTTGACTTCATCGCACTCACAGATACAGACCCTTTATTATACACATTAGAAAACTACCATATTACACTACTTTTTGACATAATCACCCTTCAAATGGAGGCACTCTTCATAACGTCTTGCAAGGTTTGAAATTCCTTATGCAAAGAAATCTCCCTCCTGAGAATGAAGCCACCGTGTAACAGCATCATGAAGTGCATTGTCATCATCAAAGCAGTGCAACACAAGCATCGGAACATGCTGACTTCCAGTGTGGTGTGGGTTCACAATAATACTTGCCTGCACATGTCTAGACACACCAAAGACCTTTTGGAGCAGTTCCTTTGGGATGTTTTTGATCATTCCCCCTATAGCCCAGATTTGGGACCGAGCGACTATCACCTCTTCTGACTTCATTCCCAGGAAAGGAGATTTCTTTACAGAAGGAATTTCAAATCTTATAAGATGTTATGACAAGTGCCTCAGTTTGAATGGCAATTATGTTGAAAAGTCATGAAATGCTGTAGTTTTTTAATGTGTATAATAAAAGTTCTGTATCTGCAAGTGTCTGTCATTGATAACCAAATGGAGGGTTTTTTTTCCAAATTGCCCCCATGCTTTACAGCTCAAAAAACTAGGGAGGGTCTTTCATGAACCTCTTGTTTTGTCCACTATCCAGCTGTGGGCTATGCTGCTCTTATCTGACTGTTCCCTAGACAGCATCTCTTTACCCCATCTCCCAAGATTTTCCCCACATGCCTTTACAACTAATTAACAATGTGTGATTTATCATTTCTAAAAAGGTACTAATCATCTTACAAATGTTATAAGATTATAGTAGATATTATTTTTAAAAAGCACCCCCTCATTGTGTAAGAATAAACTTCCTAACCCCTAATACTTCAAGGAAAATACTCTGAGCAGCCACCGTTGCCTACTATAATTTATCCTGAGAAATTTTTCAGATAATTGCCTGACCTTGAAAGAAGTATGGTTCCAAAAGAGATGGGGAACTATAGAAATGGCATGGAAAAGATTATGAAAATGAGTGGACTGTTTGAAATATACCTTTCTTATATATAATTTCACATACAATAAGAATAGATGCAATCTGAATTTTTGATCAAAGTATCTGGTTGCAGCCAGCTATGAATGGCCAAATGCTATCCTCACCTTCAATTATGCCTATGGGTTTTGTGTAAGTACTACGGTAGGTTGGTAATTATGTTTTGGGTTTAATTTTGATTGTTATTTTTCATTGGTGCGTGTTGCTCAGAGTCATAAATTGTAAGTTTTGGGCAGCCTTGCAAAAATTGCTTAAATAAAGATAAAATGAAATGAAACTTGCTAGATGGTAATAAAATAAAATAAAATAAAACTTTTGCTAGATGACAATAAAAGCAATGTGATTATCAAGATGTTCTCCCAAGAATCCTGTGTAGTTTTGACTTAAATATTTATTAGATACACTTCAGAGAAAAGAGAAGCCAGATGGAGCAGATCTTTCAAAAAGACTGGTTGAAAAGTCCTACTACTGTTTCTGCAGATGAAGTCCAGAAGAATCCATGGATTCTATTCTCTGATACATAAATTTAGTCACTCAGAATCATAGACAGACATAAAAATCGAATTTATGAATGAAGACATATCCTTAGTTGTTGAAAATTCAAGTAAGGTCTCTATAAAGATGCACACACACACCCATACATATTCATTGTTCATAATGTTCTACAAAGATTGGTAAGGTTAACTTCAGATTTCAACACCAGCATTGTGAACAAGAGACATTCCAAATAGAAATATCTTACAGACTAATTTAAAATAGTGAACTCTAACCTGATTCTTAGCAGCTTACTGGACAAGATTATTTGCAAAGTATTTTAAAGCAAAATGAAGCCACCTGAACCCTATTTTTGCACATGTGTGTTAAATCACACATGTGCAGGAGCCACAACAATTAGAAGAAACCCTTGCAGTTCTGAGAATAAAGATGGATCCAAGCAGCCTAGCTCTGATTTAAAACAGACACACAGGGCATTCAAGTGTAGTGTTTGATTCAGGCTTAGATCTGTTTCATATGCTACCACAGCCTATCGACTTTGGTACTAATTACTGCATGCATTAGAGTTTGTGACTAAATCTTAAGATTTGTCTGCCTTTGATGGTGACTTTCTATTTGCTCTTTTGTTGAAAGCAACATTAATTTTCCCAGTTCTGAAGGATTCTCCTTTCAATCAAAGGTTTTTAGCAAGAAGTTATTTATATCCAATTGGTTCCTTAAATGGAAAACAATGCTGTTGCATTTGGGTAATACATTTATAATTCCTGTCAGCTCGAACACACTGTGTGCGTGCATGTGCTTACATGTGCATGTCTGTTTAAGCAGCATAAACAGCTGACGATAAAGCTAAAATTTGTGTGTGTTTCCCAATATGCATTTTGGTTAATGGTAATTGTATGGCTTATTTGATTTTTTGGGGGAAATCAGGGGCGATATGTAACTTATATGTTTCAGCATGGTTCCAAGTCTGCGTCTTCAGATAGCAGAACCCAGTTTAGTCAAGGTCTACATGCCAATATTTAAACCTAAGATTCATTCATTATAATGGCTCCTTAAACACTGGCAGGTAATTAAAACGCCACTCTTTTTTTAATATAAAAAAGCATTGATTTCCAACCCAGAGACAGCAAGTTCAGCTAATACTTTCCTTATGAATTATCCTGTTTTTTTAAATCACCCTCACTTCACATGACTTTTATCCATTTCTGCTCCTGAACATGCCTATAGTTATAGGATGATAATGATGCCAAAGCAGTTCGTCACTAGTATGAACCAGTCTGGATATTCAAATTATCTAGAGAGCCATTTCTGAAGATGCCCTGTTGCTAAAAGCTCAACTCTTCCGTACTTGAGAAAAAAATCTTCTCTGGTGTAACGCTCAACCTACACAATGAACTACTGGGTACTTCACTCGCAATATTTCAGAAGAAGGTAAGACAAGCTCTTAATTATGCTCATTATTCATTTCAGTTTGATTTCAACTGCATTAACTTTGCTCTGTTTTATAATCTGTATATTTTATTGTAAGCCATCCTGCATTTGAAATAAGTAGAATGATAGAATAAAAACATCTGTTTGATGATTTTCACTCCCCAAAATTCATTCTGGGTAGACACTCCTCATTCCCATAGTTAAGGCCTAGCCAATCATATATCTGCTGCCCTTTGAAGACAATTTTGGAAATAGAAAATAAACAAATTAACTGCAACCAAGCTTGCCATTAGATAAAGCATCAAACCCTAAAATTGTAGCAAAGGATGAAACTGCCTCTTCTGGTATTTCTTCCACTGGAGATAAAATATGTTCAGACTGGAGATCACTTCCGGTCCTGGAAGCAACAGGACGTGAGAGAGCGAGCTCTGCCTCTCACACCTGAAACCCGCTTCTTGGGGGGCCCTTAGGGGCCGGGCAACCCCTTTTTGGGGAGCCTGCCGTTTGAGGGC
>JANHFO010002060.1:88747-101574 GCA_032468095.1 Pareas carinatus
CCGGGTGAACCTGCTGATTGCCTGCTGTCATTGGCAGTGAGAAGAGAGCCACTGAGCCAGCAAGAAAATCTGGCTTCCAAACCAGGCTTTGTGCTCCCAAAGGTCAACAAAGAATTTTAGATTTCAGCCACGAGTTTACCTTCTGCAATTACCTTGACAGAACAAATAAACCTCAGCAGCTTTAAGATGAGTGGACTTCAATTCCCAGAATTCCCCAGCCAGCATGAGGAATTGACATTGATCCATCTTAAAGATACTACGGTTGGGAAACACAGTTCTAAATGAACAGAGATTAACTACTCTAGAAAATATTCCTAGTGTTATTTTTATGAATACAAAGTATTTTTGAATGTCCTGTTTGGGGAAATCAATACAAGAAACCTTATATAATATGGATATTATCCAGAGGCTCATAAATGAAATGCACATGAACTATTTGATTTGGTGGTGGATTATGGGTAGTCAAAGACTTGTTCAGATGTTGAAGGACAGTCGTTGCTCACTTGAGGAACCCAAAGTGGGTTTTGGAGATGTGTTGGGTGCTCTGTGTGTGTGTGTTTACTTTTAATAAGGTCTATTTGAATATCTGTAAGTGAAACAAATATTAAAAAGATATTCTAAATCTCAATCTATCTACCAGATGTATAAATGCCCAGTACTATATTTGGGCTTAGAGAAGTAAAAACATTTTCAGTATTTACAACTTATCTAATAGTAAGCAACATCTCTGAAAAAGAAATATTTTAAGGCAAAATTAGTCCCTTTTTATCCTCAACAATCATTCATGTGTTTGTACATTGTGCAGCTTATGATTTCTGATTGTAGCTGGTGGAAAGCATTGCTATTTGTATTAAAATCAATGCAAAATTATTTCAATAATAATACTTAGCACTTGGACTAAACTGAGAGAGCTGTATAGTATCTCTGTGAAATTTAGTAGGGGAACAGAGTACCCACAATTCCTCTTAAGAAAATATACAAGCCTCCTTCTTTCTAATGTGTATGTTTATGTCACAACACAGTGACATAAAGGAAATTATAGCTAATCTTAAACTGTCTTTATTTTTTTCTGTCTCTAATCAGAAAAAAACCCAATTGAGATAAATATTTGGCAAATGTAGGAGAGTAAGGTCAGAATTATTTCTAGTTTGAAATAACATAAGCTGCAATAGGGCCCAAGTCTGTACATTTGCAGCATTTGAAAAGCAGAGGAGCTTCTAATTCATTATCATTATTATACATTTAAGAGCAGAGAAGAAACAGAGTTTCTCATCATCTGTGGAAGAACAAATTTAAACTGTTTACTGAACTGCTGTGAAATTTGCTGTTTCTGGGTCCAAACCGGTGTCAGATGCTAATGGAAATCTCATCCTTTTTATGGGGAGATGGCAACCTGCCATTGTTTAAAATAACACGCATGCTTTTCTCTAATTTAGCCGGACTGCCAAGATGAATGCAACCTTTGCAAGATGGATGTGGGATGGTGCCAAGTGTCAGTTTTGGAAAGACTCTCATTGGTCTGAGCAGAGAAACAGTAGAAACAAAATTTTTATTAGCGATAATTTATCTGCAACGACGGACAGCTCCATCACATATAATCCGTGTAGAAATTACCTCTTCTCTAATGGCATCCTTTGTTTAGAAAGTAGGAGATTTATGAAGTGTTTCCAGTTGCTGGTCACCATAAAAGTCAATCATAAACTATATTTACTTCTTCCCCTTACCCCCCCAAAAATTGTATACTAATAATTCTTACAGGTTTTCTGTATTGGCAAACATTTAATAAATAAATTTTGTTCCTGAATTTAAACATTAACATTAACCAAATTCTTTCCCTCATGTGGGTGTAACCAGCAAGTCCAGTTGAACTTTTATGTAAATGAAAGAAAGGATTTTATTCTTCTGTTTTTATTATGCCTTGTTAGTTTTTCATTGCTTATACTAGGACAATTTGGTCAACGGAAGAAAAAAAAAACTTCAGCGCTGTCCAACAATTAATCAGACTTATTTGCTTTGCTAATAAAACTCATCTGGAGTTAACTACTACAAACAATGGAGGTGGATGAAAACGTTAAGCTATAATAGACAATGTCCTGATGTAAAATGAAGCTAGAATCATGAAAATTAGTCTACTTTTTCTTTATATTATAGCAGTGGCTTGGTTTCTATTACATGCATGAATGTATTAGGAACTAGCATCTTTAATTCAAGATTTGGTCTAGAATGCGCTGTATTTATAGATCATGTGACCTTTTATTTCCCCATAAGAAAGGATATTCCCATATAACTTTGGGAACACAGAGCTGTGTCCTCAACTGAATTGAATAAGAAAGCACACCTCTTCAGCAATTCCATTCCTAAAGTTGTCAGTCTTAGATGACTTTAGATGCAATGTAAAATTTAAGATATTTTTTTCGCAATAGATAAGGTGACCCAGGAGGTATGTCATATGCAGAAAACCTTTAGGTCAGAAGGTGGATCACTCCCTTTGGTCAAAATAGATTACAATGTCTTCCATGCTAAAGCACAGGGTTAGGATGACTAAATCCTACTTTCCCAGTGAAGAAATAGAGGAATGAAAACAAGGCACACAGACTTAAAGCATACACCAGAAGGGAAACCCCTTGCTGGAACAGGCAACTCAAGATAAACATCACATATCAAAAAAAGCTTTGAAAAGGATCTTTAACATTTATTCTTACATTTGGGTAAAGTAAAATTGAAATAAGGGAATATAAGGAGTGCCCAGGATGAAACAGTGCCAAATGTATTCTCCATGTTTCTCAGGTACTTATTCTGTAACTATAAATATATATTTCCAGTATATAATGCAAATATAAGGTTTTATATGGCTCCTTCTAGAAGTGATATTCAGAAGAGAGAAAAGACCAAATTTCATCGGATCAGTACAGCTTCTCATACTATTATCTCACATAGTTCTATGAAGAATTGGAAATCTGTGATGCCATTAGCATTTGTATGAAACAACTGGTATACAATTAAAGTTAAATAAAAATGTTTAATAATTTAAAAAACATACATCATCTGCTGAATTTATGCTTTGAAGTAGATGGATGATGCTTACAATTTGTCTTCAAGTCAAGTTCCAAGTCTGAACACTCAAAAATCTCCAAGCCCCCAAACCTTGTCCTGAAAATTAAGATTTCTCTATAGCATCCAAAACTCTAAAAAACAAATAGTTCTCACCTGCAATATTCCTGTTTAACAGGCTAGCAGAACCCCTTTAAATATTTCAGGTAGATATGTTGCCACTCTCATGTAGCCTATGCCGACAGCTAAGACTCAACCTGGACACAAAGATCCAGGGCCAAGGGTTTCACTTCTGAAATAGCTAAACATCTTCTCCAGAGTTTTCCATTTCTCTCCTTGAGAGCCAGATGAATGTTTGACCCAGAAGTCGGGCACAAAGGAAGACCACTTCCCCCATGCGATCAACAAAGACTAAATCCACTCAAGCTTCCTCTTGGAAGCATATGTCTAATTAAAGAATACATCTGAAAAGTGTAAGGACAGTCAGCTGCAAATTAAAAGAAAACAAAATATAGACACTGCTACTATTAGACATATCTATCTAAATATATTGGCAACCTTAGCCTTTAAGAATTTTTACAGGGAGATTCTCTGTGATCCTAGAGCTGAAACAGCCATTGAAATTCAAAGCAAGTTTATTCACAGAACATTTTTCAGAGGGATGGAAAATATCTTCGGTTCAAGATAGATCCAGTGAGGTATCTTCTAGACAATTCCCATTCTGCCTGTCCGGCATTTATTTATTTTTTATTTTTTGATTTATATACCGCTCTACTCCCGAAGGACCCAGGGCAGTGTACAGCCATTTAAAACCATATAGTACAATATTAAGACAATTTAAAATTAAATTAAACCTATTAGGGCTGCAAAATCCTTAAAAACCTTAAAATTTAAAACCCAATGAACCCCCTAAAAACCCTCTACTATCTCCCCCTCTTAAGGAATCGACACAACTAAAAACCCCTGGGGATCAGGCCAGCCCAGCCTGGATGAAGAGATGGGTCTTAAGGGTGCGGCGGAAGGCCCGAAGATCAACTATCATATGAATCTCCGGAGGGAGCTCATTCCACAGGGTTGGCGCTGCCACAGAGAAGGCTCTACCCCTGGAGGCTGCCACCCGGCATTGTCTGGCTGACGGCATCCGGACGAGACCCACTCTGTGGGAGCGAACCGGTCTGTGGGAGGTGATAGTCGGCAACAGGTGCTCCTGCAGATACCCGGGGATGAAGCTGAAATATAAGAAAACAGTCTGAGGTGTGAATTCAGGTACATTTTGTTTGTTTGTTTGTTTGGAGATGTCTATAGCAGTCTTTCTCAAGCGGAATTCTGCTAGAGGGTTGCTAGGAGTTTCCTGAGAAACTGATTTAAACAAAAATAAAGCAGTTTTTGGACTTTGTGTGCAGCATTATTTTAGCTCTTGCGGTAATGAGAATGCTGTAGGACTGTTGCTTTACTGGTATAAACATAAAATGTAGATGGCGCGGCTCAGAAGTACATTGTATTGTGAAGTTTTCAGTGTCTGTGTGTGTATGGGTGGGAATGGGGGTTTCCTGAGACTTGAAAATTATTTAAGGGCTGCTTCCAGGGTAAAAATGTTGAGAAAAGCTTGTTGAGAAAAAAAATTGCTTATCAAATGAGAAAAGAAACCTTGAGTCTAACATATCTGACTTTGAACAAAGAATTTTATCTGCAGGCAAGACACCAACATATACTGCCTTGGTGTAACAAAGTGCTTTGCAGAGATGTCATTTTTGCTCAAGGAAGGAACTGTAGATCAGCACAGTAAAGCTATGCAGTCAATCCATTTCACTCCTTTAAAATGGGTCACCACTTTGCTTTGAAGAGATGCTTTGCTGAAAACCTTGTTGAACCACAATGCTTTTTCAAGAACTAGAAAAATATTACATTCCTAGGATTGTCTATACTTCTGATTTTTCTGCAAGATCCATGATTATTTCTCCTAGATACAGATTACTGGATCATTTTCTTACCCATACATGGAAACGAATAGATTAGTGATTCATACATTTAATGAAGATAAGAATGCTTTTTATTGAACCCACTAAAACTTAAATCAAGCAATTTCTTGCAATCACTAACTACCTTTAGTTTTCAACATCTGGAAAACAGACAAATATATACCAAATTGAAACTCATGCCTCCTTTGAGGGCATGAGTTTCAATTTGGCATATATTTGTCTGTTTTCCAGATGGTGAAAACTAAAGGTAGCTAGTGATTAGACGATGTGTGAAATGTCTTACATCTAAATAAAGATCATAGGGCTGTACATGTAGTGGCCACAAATACTTTTGAAGAAGTGATGCATAAGCATACCACCTGCTTGCTTTCATTTTCATAAGAATCTGAAGAAAAGATTCAGATTCTTTGTTTTAAGAGTTGCAGTTATTTGAATAAACAGTTTCCTTAAAGATGTCCCTTAGCATATGACAATAATATTTTACTTCTTTCTTAAAGTTTGGCACTTAGTAACGGACAATTCAACCTTACATACTTGCACTATACAATTGCTAGGCAGTGTGAATATTGACCCATCTGAGACAAATAGAAATGATATCATTATTCTTTTTCTTTCCTCTGCTGAGCTCGAGCTCTTAAAGTACTTTTCTGAATGTTAAAATGTATGGTAAAGGTTTTCTATCTGTATTTGACATTTGATCTCAGTATTTAATATTTTCCATGATGTTTTATTGAGATTTTTCTTTTTATTATTGTGGCTTTGAAAGAAAGCTGGAAATTGCATCGGTTTTCAGCAATCAATCCCCTAAAATTCTGTGGCATGGCCTGGGAATGTTCTTTGAATGCCTACCAGCTATATTTTTCTTTGAAATGAATGCTGAGTTTTAGGAATCTGTAAGTAGAAATATTAAACTTGAGACTGAGGACAATTGGATTGAATCACACCTTTAAACCGAACCCTCAAATTCATTGGAAATATCATATTGAGTTGTGTCTTTTCCAATTTTATTTATTTATTTTGTATCCTGCCTTTATAATTTTTACAAATAACTCACAGAGGCAAACATATTCTACATACCTTTCTCCTTCTATTCTCCTCATAACAACAGCCCTGTGAGGTGAATTGAGCTGGGAGAGTGACTGGCCCTAAGTCATTCAGCTAACTTTCATGGCTAAGGCAGGACTAGAACTCACTGTCTCCCACTTTCTTGCTTGGTGCCTTAATCAGTAGACCAACCTGGCTCTTAATGTGACAGTTTGAATCATCCCTTCAAACTGAGTTCACTTTTCCAAATCAAACTAAATTGCAAATACCAGTTGAATCTCAACTCATCAGATCTTGTCTGATTCATACATCTCCTTCAGCAAATCTTAGTGCTGTACCACAGTCCTCTTTATAACACACATATGACAAATGAGGTCACACATTCCCAGCATCACATAGATTAATTTTAACTAAACTCTGTTGAAACAAAATAACTGCTATGTCATACTTAAGTCACATTGCTTCCAAAAAGACCAAGTTTAGAAGGATCTCTCCAACTTTACTTGGTTTAGGACCACACAGAAATAAACATGTATGGCAACCCCTACTTCCTAAGTGCCATGTTCAAATGAGAGTCAATAAATTGATTGATTTGCACTCTGTTAAATATAGAGTGCCTGCTATAACGTGGAAAGCATTCACATCCATACCTCCAGTGATAAGATGTTGGTGACATGTTTGCTAGCTGTAGATAAGGTGTCCTTCCGTTGCTCTGTAGAAAGCTGGAAGAAAGGACAGTAGGTATATTTGAGTTGACTTGAGTTTTATGCTGCCTCCTGCTGATCAAAGGCAATACTGCAACAAAAATGCAGGTCAAACCAGAAAAAATGTGTGATTATGCCATTTAACTGAATCTTTGTATTTGACTAAATTGCAGACTTTGGATGGTTTAAATCCAGCTAACTCTAAGTTTCTTTGAATGCCCATATAAGGCCTCTCCAGTGCAAGCAAAGGTTAACTGGAATTGGAGGAATGTGTTACACTGAGTTGAAGATTAGAACGATGGAGGAAAATCATAACAAGAGAGAAAAACATGCCGCAAATCAATGGCCACTGAAATATCAAAGGCTGGATTTATCATGGGGGGGGGCACCTTGTATTTCTAGCAACTAAAATGAACAAGGCCTGTTGATTTGCATAAATTCTTGAAATATCTACATATTTTTACATAAATTCTGGTATCCCTCAAATATTTGATGGACTTGAAAACTGAATTTTGCTGAACAATGATCCTGTCCATTAAAAAGCTGGTTCCTATTAATAGATCAGGAAGGGGAGGAGGTTAATCAAATGATTGTCACAAAGGAGACTCTCCTTTTAGCGAGATAAATGTATCCTAGAAAGACTGAAAGCTTTTAGATGAAAGATTTATACAAACACCCGTCATTCCTTTAACAGACAAAGCAGCTTGCCTACTTTAACCAGCCATGTCATTGTGTAATTTACCTGACCAAAAGCTTGTAATGGACATTTGTAATGCGGGTGTTGAAAACATAGTTTAGAATGCAGACAACCAAAGATAAGGGCACCTTTGAAGGAAACACTTTAGACTGATCTGCTTTGACAGGTAACCAATTAAGGCTCTCCAGGAAATACTATCTGTTTAGTAATTAATGTTTATCTTCAATTTGTTGGTTCTACTATATCCATTATTATGCAAGGAAAAAAATTGAGATGGCAGAGATATTATGTTGCAAAATTGATCCAGGTGGGTTTTATGATATTGTTAAAGGTATTTTACCCTTAACCTTAAACTTCGGTGGTCATCATAAATCAGTCTGAGCAAAAACTCAGAATCTAAATCATGAAATTGTTGCACGTCACACAGATGGGCAGCTATCTGAATGTGATTAATATTTAAAATATTGTTTTAAGTATTTTATCACAAATTTGCCCATGCAAAATGCTAACTGAATTCAAAGGGAAACCTTTTAAAAAAAATTGTACATACTAGATTTTTTTAAGAATTCGGAAAAGAACTAAGAAAGCAGTTACATATGTATTGAGCTAGTAGAAGGAAGAGATGCTGACTAAAAAAGCAATATAATTGCCTGGTTTAAGATTAACATAATGAGCTGTTAATGAGAAATAGTTAAAGAGTATCCAGTAATTTTTGAGCCACTGATGAAATCTTTTGTTACCTTGGCCAAAGTAAATTTGAAATTTGTAATTTTGTAGGAATACTGACATGCCATCTAGGTATTGTAACCATTAAGGACTTAATTAGAATAGTGCATTTGTATCTGTTGTTATTTTTACTCGCAGTAGTGTTAGTTCTTACTAACTATACATCTCTTTGGGTGATTTTATTGTGTGTGTGTGGGGGGGGAAGAGACCTTCACAATACCCTGTTTGACATGATCTTCATGAAGCAATGGGGGTTGAATCATTGTTCTCAATCTAACCCAGTTCACAAAATCATTGTAGAAATAAGATGTGATAAGTATGTGTATGCTGCTCTGAGCTTCTTAAAAGACAGTTGATATATCAGGCAAATGAATGTTGTTTCGCGCAAAATAATAACGAGCTGCTTTGCCTGGGAGTGCAAATATTATACAACATTACAACTAATAATTAGAGGAAGATAAAAAGAGATGAATTGCTACCCTAGGCATAGCCTGGGCCTTTATTCTGTGATGGTGCCAGTTCAGAATGAAGGATATGATGAGCTATCAAATCACATGCAGCAAGGCTTCCCTTATTTTATCATTTCATTTCATTTTCCTCCAGATGAGCTTTTGCCACCCAGATAGGGCAAGCTAAACAATCAGATTTCCCTGAGGCAATTGCAAATTGCCCATCCCTGCACTTTTGGGGCGAGGGTCTAGCAGAGGAAATGGGATGTATATGGACATGAAGCTATTTAGACCTGTCTGTCATCACTTGGAAGAACCTCTGTTAGAAAACGTGTGCCAAACATGTGTGGGTTTTGTACCTCCAAGTACAGCCTGACCTGTCAGTTACAATAAAACCAGCTGAAGACCTTGGAAGGCAAATCGCATACTTAGTAGGTCTTTCTAGGCTTGACAATGGCAGCTCTATGAGCTTTATTAAACCCAGGGAGTCAATCTTCCTCACACCAAGAAAAGCAGGACCCTCAGGAATAGATGCCAAGCAAGTCACTGTCTGACAAATGGTCAGGATCTTTGTAATATACACAGCCTGATTTCAAGTATTTTTGTTTACATCCATATTCCTTCTTTTACCCATGCTCAATATATATACATGCAATCAAGAGCTTTGGTTTATTTGCTTTAATCACGCTGTAAGAGAACGGAGAGCCCTCCTTTAATGAACAAGATGGCACACTGACAGCCCTCAGCTTCATGCCTGGCGTGCTGACAGGCAGGCTTCAAACAGAGCCGTCTCACCTAGTTGCGTCAAGGGACTAAGCCTTCATTTTGAATTGTCTGGCCAACACAAAAGTCATGAGCATATCCCTGGCCATTGCTAGTATGTTCTGAGATTTTCTGGCATGTTTTCCACACCACTTGAGTTTTTAAGATTTCTATCTAGACTTGAGAATCAGAATACACTTTTTGACACAACGTCTTACGTTTTTATGGGGTAGCTCAGTGGTTGAGATGTTAAATTGGGACTAGAAGATCCATATTCAAAGCCATATTGCCTCTGGAAGCTCCCAGGTGACTTGGGGCCAGATGCTGCTTCTTAATCAGGCTATCTAACAAGTAAACTATCAACAACTCCTTGACCTGGTGGGCGTGGGGAGGAGGTGAAATAGAAATCTAACAGGGAAATCTTTCTGAAAGGAGAAAGGCAAAAAAAGGTGACCCTAATCAAGAAATTGCGTTAATCGCCTCAAAATAGAAATGGCTCTTTTTAAAAAGAGGCACACAAATGTGATGGACGGTATCGAATTTGATAAATAAATTAAAAGGTGTTAAGGTAATCATGAGCGGAATCTGAATTTTTCCTTACATTCCCTGCTACTTTCTCCTAGCTTCCTAGCTATGTTACCCATGTTCAGGGCCAATGGGTAGTTTAAGGCTTCTCATTGTCAGTAGATTTTGGAAGAAAGCTGTCTGCTCTTTCCCCCTTTTCCTAATTCCTGAAGTTTTGCAGCTTTGAAACATGAGATTCTGAGGAAAACTCTTATCATGTTCAGGGTGTCTTTCAGTTTCAGGGCATCTGCTAAAGAAGTGGGGTGCGCATAAGTGTGAATGTATTATTTGATGTCTTCCAAAGTGTGAAGACTTCCTGCCTGATTGACTTTAACATTGTATTGTTGTTTTGTAAAAGAATATAGCCTGGAAAATAACACTTTTGCTGGAAATCCCACCAAAGTCATGTGGCTATGTATGAGCACACATGCTTGTACACAGACCCGACACCATCTTTAAAGCAGTTGTACAACTCTCAGTCCTTGTGAAACCTCTATCTTGACTGTCTTTACAACCCGTAATGATAATTTCTCCTTCCCGCAACACACTTGCAATATAGAAAAAGTAACAAAGGTTACTATCATAATGTAATTCTAATTTATTTATTAAATTTATATGCCATCCATCTCTCTGTCATGTGACTCTGCTCAGCTTACAATATAATAAAAGCAGTAGTATAAAACATTAAAACAGTAAATATAACATTAAAAAGAGGATCTGTCATTGTTTTGCCTCGCTTTAATTTCTGCAAGCACATCGGTCCAGATGGAGTCTGAGTAGGTAGGAATACACAGAAAGCTATGTTGCCTTTTAATCCATCAAAACAGCACACAGCATGTTGGTCAGTAAACAATTTCAAAAATTGGTGACAACAGGGAAATACATTCGACAAATGTGCAACAATTGCTGTTAAGGCGGGAAAAATTGTTGAAGATGATGGATTTGAGCTTGATAATGAAGAGTTGATAAAAGCAGTAACTCCAGAAGAAGGGTACAAGTACTTTATCGCCTGCTTCTCCCTTTCTTGCCAAACTGCTGACAAAGTTCTGGGATGGGTTGAGGGTGGTGAGAAGATTTAATGAGGGACTGCATGTCAGAAGTCGAACTTTTTGTGCCAGGTTTTTAATGCTGATGGTCTTAATTCTTATGTGTTATGCTGTTTTATTACTGATATTGTTTTAATTGCATTTGGAAGCTGCCCAGAGTTTGATATAAGATGAACAGCTATATAAACATTTTAAATAAATTCTGTAAATATAATAAAGACAGGCACCCCTGTTTGTCTACATGAACTCATTTGGATCAGAGTTACCCAGTGTCCATGCACGGTGCTTGAAATGCAAATGGAAGCTATTAAAATTCTTGATTTAAAGTTTGTCTGCTTGGAATAATTTACATATCTCTTGACAAGCTAAGGATGTCTCTGATTGCATTCCCACACTGGTTCCAGTTTGTGCCAATGGAAGTAAATAGAGAGGATAAAATCATTTCTGCATGTAGCTCCCTTGGCCAACTTGTTTCCTACTTTGGCAAGTGGCAATCTGGGATGTACTACTTTCACAATATCAGACTGTCTTGTCTGCCGATCCAGGAAATGTAGAAGAACCAGCATACTGACACCAGATTTTTCTTCACAATTATTACCTCATCAAGAAGAGCTGCTATCTAAAAAGAAATTGACATTGCTTTACCGTATTACATTGATTATAAGACATGGTTTTTTTCATATTTTGGTGTCTCTATATTGATATTCGATGGCGCCAGCAAGTGGCGGCCTTCTCAAACTTTTTATTTCTAACTTAGAAAAATAAGGCTGTGCCTTATATCGATGGTGTTTTAAAATCGATGTAATACGGTATTTGTCACCACTTCTTAATCAGCTGTGGAATCCACTGGTTCTCGCATCCATTATACATATTTATATAGGAATTAGCTTGCTGATCACAGAACTTACTTCAGAATAAACATTAATAACTTTAAATTACTTCTCCATACACCACTGCACATGCTTTTTATACTTATTTTAAATGTTAGGTTACAGCTGAAGTTCACATTGGCAAGAAAGGAGAACCAGCCAAAAATTCTCCTTCCAACGCACACACATTCAATTTACCTGAAAATATTATCTTTACTTGTAATTAGCGATGGGGAAATACTCATAAGGCTAATTCAGAAAGTATTCTAAAACTAACTCATGTGGAGTGCTGTCTGTGAATTTCATCAATTTTTTCCAGTTTCAGTCAGGGTCAGGTTGAGGACTTGTCTTGCTCAGATTATTCTTGATTCCAGGCTAGAGTAGAAATCAGAAATAAAGAAAGTAACAGAGGATAAAAATCCATTGTCTGTATTGCAGGACATTTTTACAGGGTAGCAGTGTATGTAAATGAGCAGACTGGGTAAGGGCAGGATACGGAAAAGGGAAGAACTTTGTGTTCAAGTAAAGTACATTACATAATACTCTAGTCCATTGATGGCGAAACATTTAGAGACCGACTGCCCAAACTGCAATCCAAAAGACTTATTTATCACAAAGTGCCAACACGGCAACACCTTCCCCCCATGACCATTGGTGAGCCCGCCTGCCTGCGGCCTACCCCTGCTTCTGTGGCCCACCGTGAGCTATGCTCTCCTGCAACTACCTCTCCTGTCTCACCTTTGCCACAGACTCCACATTGCATTTGAGCCTCCTGCTTTACTTCAGACAGGGGATGAAGGAAGCGTTCCCATTGGGCTGCTGGGCAGAGGGGCGGGTGATGTCAGAAATGTCCTCAGGGGAGGAGGTTCGTGGAGGCAGGACTGACCGGAGTGGAAAACTTAATTTGAGGTGAGAAGCAAATGGAGCCTTTGAAGC
>JANHFO010002060.1:101674-112262 GCA_032468095.1 Pareas carinatus
GTCACAGGATCAAACTCAACCCATACAAAATTCTCAAGACCTGTCCTATTCATCTCGCCAGGATCATGCCAATCGGAGTCCAGTTCCCCCCTAATCCGAGTGATTTTGTCATGCAGATAACTCCCAAATTCTTCAGCCCGGTGTTCTGGGCTATGTATAAGGGTAGCCCAACATGAGCAGGGACATGAGCTTGCAGTGTGAGGTTAAAGTGAATAGATCACTGGCTAAATAACACACAAACCAATAAGAACTAAAAGTCACTATGATTATCCTTGTCCAGGAAGATAAATGGTTTTTAAAATAAGTGAATTGAGAAACTGGTATATAGGTTGTTTAGGACAGGTAAATTTTCATTTCCTGGAACTAAGAACTACCATCCATCTTATTAGGATTTCAATATTGAACTCAATTGATTGAACCATATTGACTTGAAGCTGAAGGCATGACTTTCAGAGAGCAACCATCTCAGAGAGCAACAAAGCATGATGTACCTTTCAGTCACTGGTGGAGAATAACTTAAATGTAGCAGATAAACAAACACACCAACACAAATTCTATACAAAACCTGAAATATTTTACTTTTAAAATTTTGATCTAAGTTTACTTAGATTTCATGGACTTGATACAAGAGCATTTGATATGAACTGGTAAATAAAACACTGTAATAGATAGCCACAATAAACTTTGTTAGAAATGTACATGTTGTGAAAATAATAATCATAAACATAAACATAATAATAAAACCAGCATGATGTCTGCGTTATATTATATAAATGCTTGACAATAACAGTATACTAGGGAAGCTTTAAAAAACTTGCTTACCTCTGGGGCCCTATTCAACTAACATTTTGACGCTGAGAATACAGACCCAGTCCCTCACCATTACTAGAAAGGTCAGTTAATAAGGCCTCAGTTGTTTTCTATAGCTGTTTTATTTTTTCCTCATGGACATCACATCCAGGTAATGTGTATATAAACCAAGCTCATAAGAAATGTACAAATATAAAAAGCTACAAACATTAATAAATTACATCATCACAAAACACAGAAACACTTCACAAGGTGCTAATAAAATAATTGTATCCCCTCATAATACAAGAATTGAGACAAGGAGCTGGTATTATAAAGTCGAAGATTCTTCTTCATATTGTATCTTAAATAGATAATTTTTAACTACTATTTGATTCTGTATAAGGCTGCACAAAGTTTTACTTGTTTTTCAGGCAATGCCAAAATTAAAAAAGGGAGAAAAAGTAATTAAATCGAGGACAAAAACAGAGTATCTCTTTCAGAGTCAAGAACCTAAAATACTCAGCAAAATACTCAGCAAAAAATTTGTATAAAGGTTAATGAACTATTCTATAGAAAGAAATGTCTAAAGATACTTTGATCTTATAAAAAGAAGGTACTTTTAAAAAGCTATTTACAGGCTAGATTCTATGAAAAAATATGCTTTCAGACACGTATCTATAAATGAAAACCTGGAATTGCCTGAGAAACAAATGTAACGCCTTAAGGCTACAATCCTGTACATAATACTCTATAGATGAGAGTAAGTTCCATAAAACACAACAGGTTTGATATCTGAGTAAACATGCATAGGATTGTGCTCTAAGTGTTTATATGCAGACAAGCTAGTTTAATGTAAAATATAATGCATTCTACACCAAACACTAAGAGAGTTCAGAAGCAATAAGTATCCAGTTAAACTGTCGATAAGCTTGGCTCTCTCCTGGCCTGAGCACAGCCCTTGTTCCTTCAGACAAGCATATCTGAAAGGAAGTGCTTGGATATGAATATCAGAATACCTCTGATAGGGCTGCACATTCTTTCTACCTCATCACAGAGCTTGAGGTTTATACAAACAGCTGATCTATTATATTATTAAATGGATTCACAAGCACTAAAAGGTTTCTGTGTATTTCTTTCTGGGGGAAAATAATTTTGTTTGTGGTACTTGTTCTCCTGATATGCAGCTCAAGGAAAGGGTTTGGTTATAGATCAGAAAATAAGTGCTTGGGGTCCCAGGACAAGAACTTCTTTGCTTCGTTTGTTTACATGATCCAGGGATAAATCCATGATCCAGGGAACTGAAGGTGAAAAAAGAACCATTGGTGAATTAATAGCTTTGTCATCATCTGTTTCATCTCAGGATAACAGAAGTGATTTATAAGGTAAATCACTAGTCATGAACTTAAGTGCAAACTGCTAAAAGAAGATCAAAGTCCCTTCAAAAAATAAGAGAAGAGATATGGATGCCATCTTATATGATGATGGTGATATGCCTGCCACCCACTTAGGTTGTACAAATAAAACTGGCATGTTGTCACTTTGCAGGTCAAAGGTTCTGGTACCATCACTTTAGGATGAAACTGGCATCTCTTCACCTACATATTCTCCAATTTCACATGTTATCAGTGGATTTTGAGGACTCAAGCAGAAGCTACAATGGTATCATCAAGTTAATGGCTCATTCCACGCTGCCATGAAATTAAATTAATGACGATATAATTTCAAAACAGTAATGCTGAAAAAAATATAAAGGCATGGGGCAAGAAATACTTCCAGTTTCCAGGGTCATGTAAACAAACTGTAGTTAGAACAGGTAAGAGAGAGAAAGGGAAAAAATCAAATTCAGACAGGATATAAACACATTAAGCCATTAACTATGGTTTACAAAAGCATGGTGGCTCTATTCACAAAACATGTGAAGCCAAAGCAAACAATGATGGTTTAAAATGATGACCTGGTTCATACAACATACTAAGATATAGTATAGTTCATTTGATTTTGATTTTGTCCTTGTAGGCTGTAAATCATGTTATATAAGTACAGTCTAGAGTCAGTGTTCTAAGATTTTGACTTACAATTGATTTGTAATATTTTACTCAATTACACATAATTGTGAGATTTTAGCAGAGAGAAGAGGGTTATTTTTGCTTGCTGATCTTAAATTTGAATTATGAGAACAAAGACATTGAGCATGGGAAATACACCATGGGGCCAAAGTCAAAACAATATATATAAGAAACAGTGGGAGTGTTAAAAATGTATCAATGAAGAGTTGCAAACCAACACCAGCCAAAACTAATTAAAAACCCTTTTGATTTCCAAAGAACTGCACCAATTCATTAATTACCTACATCCAAATCATTACCCAAATAAATTGGATTTGTAATCTATTGTTTTTTTTAAAAAAAATCATCTTGCATTGCATATAAAATAAATTAATTCATCCATAGTTTTCCAATGTCTGATTATAGGGAAAGTTTTAGCAGTGCAATTTTAGCTTCTCTTCTGAATAAAGCGTATTTATCGTGACCCAGGTAAAGAAAACTATATTATTTCTTTATGCATATTGTTTCATGCAGGTATTCTATCTCAAATAGTCATGGAATAAATTTATTTCCCTTGTCTACAAGTCAATTTGAGAAACCTTTTAAAAACTCTGCCTTTTAACCAGATACCTCTTTAAAATTGGTTCACCTTTGATAAAAGAAGCGTAATTGAAATGAATGTGCATACTCTTAAAAACAGCGGCTTTTTCCTCACTTATAAACAAGATAAAGGGATACTTTCCTAAAACTGGAATGATCCTCAGTGTTTTGGAGTATTAACTTTTTGCGAACTAGTCACTCTCAGCAATTTGAGAAAGGACATCTATATTAAAAAATATTTATAGCAGTATCTGTACAGGTTTTAACTGCTGAAAGTTAAAAACAATTTATTAAAGTGGTGGCAAAAAGTTAACTGGTATTGTCCCTAAGATGTTGCACAATACTACTGGAGTCCTTCAAGAGTTGAAGAGTTAGTGTGACAGCCCAGGATATGCTGAGCTTTGATAGTCCCAATTATGACCGGATTTTAAAGGAGAAGTTTCCCATTCCGATGAATTTTCAAAATCTTCCCAAGCCTTTGTTTAGCTGTGGCCATGCCTTTTTTTGTACGTTTCCCTGGAAGTAGCAGAAAAGAGACACAGTAAGTCAGAAAACAATAGCAGCAGCAACCAAAAGAAAATAGAAGTTGAAGACCAAGAAGGATAAAACAAATGCAACTGAAAATTGATTTATAAAACATTCAAATGCATTTCTCTTCAACACAAAAGCATTTAACAAATATCCAGTTAAATGCTTTAAGCATCTCTACCTACCTCATAAGGTTGAGGATGAAGAGAATAGTGGTTTACAGCCATCTAATCAATTCAAAATTGAAGCGATACTTTAATCAGATAATTCCAAAAGCCTCTACATTACCACATGACTCCATGCCTTGGGTTGAGAAGCATAACATCACTAAACTATTGCAGCTATAGTAGCTAATTTTTTTCATGTACAAATGATCCATCAGAAATGAAGCACTACAGAAGAAACTATTATCGTATCATCTTCTACACTAAGATAGAGGATATACAACATTTTTCTTTGTGTGTTGAGAAAAAAACTGCTTAGTTATTCAGTTTTACCCTAAATTAATTTTACAGAGGAATGAAACGGATACTTTCCGATTACTGCTTAGATTTTATAACAAGTAGTGAATGGTGTCATCTTCAATTAATCTGAGTTTTTTTAAAAATATTTTCTTTATAACTCCTACTTCTTCCCTTCATCGCTGCTTCTTGAATTAGGCAAGGTTACAATTTGATCTATCTTGGGACATATTTCCTAAATGCTTCTGTGGATAATTTAGTCCATTATATATTGTTTTGCCCGTTCATGCTTCTCTTACAATAAAACAAATACCTCATATGTGCCAATATACTGGATAGTCAATTCAGATTATAAAAACATTTATTTTCAGATAAAAATGAGTACACATTTATTGTCTGAACAGCTACAAGAAAATCTCTGTGGGTTTTGTGAATAAACTCTCAGTGATTTCTAAGCTAAAGATTTATTTTGCATAGATTTTTTAGAATGAGTAAGAAATCAAAGACTGATTATTCATGTTTTATGTCAGTCAAAATCCATCTGTATGCAATCATACTATTAAAAATACACTAAAGTCTTCTTCAAACTAATGCTGTCAAATATATTTGAACAACAGCTCTCAGAATTCCTAGTCAAAGCAAAAAAAACAATCAGAAAAGGAAACATTTGATCATTAACAGTAAATGTGGAATTTGGCTTTGAAATTGGTCTTCCCAGGTGCTGTTACAGTATCAGGTTGAACCCAGGGCTTTTCCAAAGGCTGCCGGGATAAACAATCAAGTATTAACAGAATCCCCATTTATGAAAAATTTAAAATCCAATTGCTACTCATCTAGTTCTTAAGAAGTGTTCCACCTTTCCAAACATATATGAACAAATGTCAGGAATATTTACAGCACCATGAAAGAAAAACAAAACTGAGTCTGTGGAAGCCATATGTTCACCTTTTTTCAGTTGAAATATCCTTACGATGCCAAAAGACCAGATGCTCCTAGATTACACTACCTTTATGCCTTTTTGGTATATTTCTTTATTGGAATTACTGCAAGGAAATTAGATTTGCCAAATACTATATGTAAGATAATTGTTGGTCAGCAACTAAATGACCTGAAAGCTATATTCAAAGTTTATGTCCTTTGGTTTTGGTTGTACCTTAAGAGATCCTCACATTTTCTCTATATCCACATTTACCCAATTTCACTGGGGGGGGGGGAATTAAATGAAATTTGACTTCCGAGTTCTAAGAATGACAAATATTTCCATTAGAAAGAAGTTACAAAATATAAACAGCTAAAATTCTCTTCAAGTATATTTAATGGATATCTGAGGAAAAACTGTGTAAAGAATGCAATTAACTAAGCATTTTTTGTAGTTTGTCCCACTTCTACCTCTTCCTTTACTTTCTCTGTCACTGTGTGTGGGAAGGTGGAGTTAAACATGTCATCAGTTTGAACTCATTGCATTGTCACAAGAGAGCTAAGTTCAGCCTTCCGTGAATTCCATTGAGCCTTATCTAACGCCAGTTTAGCTTTAATCGTTACTTGATTAGATTCTTGTACTTGTGCTTTGAAATCAACAAATGCTCCTGATTATTTGCGCCTGGGTCTGGGTCATACTGGGTCTGCAAGGGAGATAACCTCAGGAATGTAGCACTCAGCATGGCGTGCAGAGATCCCTTAATGAAGGTGAAACTCAAATTATCTGAAGATAGGTACTAATTTCAATATGCTCGTGAAGAACATATTGGTATACGAGAGTATTATAATTCAAATTATTACTTGGAATGTATCTGAATTGGAAAAGCTATATTTACAGCAAAAACCAGGGTTTTAACATCACTATTAACCTGACTGAGTACTTGGAAATTTATTTTAGAAAATACAGAAAGCATTGATTGGTGAAATTTTAATCAATGTTATACTTTTAAATTATATAAATTTGATTGAGTGAACGCCTAACTAAAGAAAAGGTGAAACCTTTCAAGTTTCTCCCTTAGACTGATCAGAAATGCCTTATTTTCAGATAAGTAGTGCAGTTCAAAACAAACTGCAAAACCAAGGTGGAGCATTTAAAAATTTAACTGAATTTGAAAAGCTTGTAACACAAAATTCAGAACACTGAGTAAATTATTATGGAATTATGACTCAAAAATTAAACACATCAAAGATTGCATAATTAAATGGATTCATAAGCTAAACATGACAATTAATATGTCACAATGAGAATACTCATGAAAGATAAATATTATTTACTATGAATATTACATTTTTTTATAATACAGATTCTAGCTTGAATAAGCCAGAAATTCGCTGTTAATTTATTCTAAGAACTCTTATTATGTTGTTTGCCTCCATTAATTACTGAATATGAATTTCATATTAATGGTTTTTAAGTGCTGTGGTGATAGAAAAGCATCTTTATATGTAGCTTTAATCCAATGCTACTTTAAAAATTCTTATTCCATTTGATATAGTTTACAAATCTCTTCTATTTCTTTTTCTTGATTGTGCTTTTAAGTATTTGTAATAAAATAAAATAAAATAAATAAACAAAACAAAACAAAATAATATAAAAATAATAATGATGAAGGACATGTTACGGATAAGCAGGGATAGGGAACCTGAAGCCTAATGGATCATATCTTACTTCAGACTCTCCTGTGGCACCCAGAGTCACACTTGCAATTGCTGAAAATGAGTGTGCCATTTTCTTCAGTTTGAAATGGAAGAATGGATGGATATATCCATTCAGGTAAAACTCACTTGGGGAAAGGGGGGAACAGAAAAAGATCTAATATAAATCCTACCTTTGTCCAATGACATGGCACAATCCCATTTATTTAGCCTATTTCTCCCCCACAGCGGAGAAGTCTGTACTGTACATGACTTCCACTACCATTCAAAGTCTGTCTAACCCTGATTTTAGATGAGGAACAAATATACACAGCTTTGACCTCCTCACAGTTGATCACATACAACCATAATAAGGACCTCTGAAGAGTGATTAAAAATAATAGGAGCTCCCCTTCCAACTTGATTATATACTGTAAAATAATTGGAGCCTCACCAAAAAAAACCTGCCTGTGATTGGCTAACCAGATCTTACACCATTTTTGAGACAATCTATGGAAATTACCTTTGGCAGCTGCATTATTCTGTGATGATGATGAGGCTCTCCGTTGCGTAAGGAAAACTCCCGGGGCCATAGGCTGTGGGCCTCTGTTCATTTGGGCCACCCCAAGCGTGCTGGCCCCAGCTGTGTACTCATGGTCTGCTAAGCTACTGCTATGGCACTCCAGTCGAGGTTCAGGAGAGCTGCCTTCCTGAGGGATTTTATTGGCATTGTTGGGAGATAATTTCTTTTTGGTATTCTTTTTCTTCTTGCCCTTTTGCTCCTCCTTTCAAATGATGAGAGAAGGGGAAGAGAAGAGAGAAAGAACAACCATTAGCTTTCAAAAGTGATAAGCAGTCATTAAGGAAAGTGCCTTGATATAGGAGCAGAGCAGGAAGAGCTGAGCATCAAGAGTTAAATGAATCATCAGCCTAGAGTCATGACGTTCCCTGAAGCTACCTAAGTCCAACCACTCCTGAATTCTGTTGAGCCTTGTTTGGTGCAAATTTAGTATTGAACTTTAGTTGACTAGATTCTTGTGTATAGGCTTAAGCAATAAATCTTTTGAACTGCAAAGTAAGGTATGACCCTGATTCTTTCTGCCTTACGCCTACTCAAAAATTTATGCAATAAAAGTGATGAGCATTTTTCTGTTGTGTTGAAAAATGCAGATCAAGAGGCATAATTGATTTTTTAAAAAACATACACGGAACTGATTTTCTAATCCCACATAAACTATTTGTCAATAATTTGGTTTTCCAGAACCAAATTGGTCTTGATCTTAAAATGTTCCACTGATATTTGCCTGGTGTGTAAGTTTTTCTTTGAATTGTGTGTGTTGTTATCTCTGTAAGAATTTTAAAGTTGCCGAAAACGTTAGAAGCGTTTTTATACTTTTTTGAAATAATGTGATTTCTTTGTGATACAGAAAAATACACAAACACAAAACATTAAGAAATGAAATGCAGTATTTAGCTTCTAGTTGTCATGCCTATTATAAATACCTTACTAGACAGCCGTTACATTTTGAAAAAACAAACCAAAACCAGGAAGCTATGGACTTCATTGAGAAGTGATATGAAATTTTTAAAAAGTGCAGAATTGGTTTCTGAAGGGTCACTACCTTTACTGTCCACAATTCTTTAATGTGGATCAATTGATATGACTTCAGAAACTGATTAAGCAGGGGGAAAAACAAGACAGTCCAGTTACCTTTTGGAAAAATCACCTTTGGAACTAAGGTTTGCAGCAATCCAAAGCTTACTTTGCTTTCCTATATATATTCTTCTAATAGGTACATTAGATTATTTCATTGTGATGTGGTTGGCATGTTTACCTGGACCAGTCTGAAGACAACTCAGAAGGACATTTCTAGGGTGGTCAACTGGAGAGTAAGTTTGTGCAGTGAGATGCCTCACTGAGGAAGCAGTGGTAAGAGGGACTGTACCGAGAAAAGGAAGGGAAAAATGGCGAGAAGCTGGAGTGATCAGGAGAGCAGCAAATCAGGGGATGGGGAATGGGACAAGTAGCCACCACTGATCCGGTGCTGTCACCAGGGGGCCAGCATCTCGCCACTGGCCGTGGCCAGCTGACCATTGCTGTTTAGGGATGGCCCATTTCGGGACTGGTATTCCTCCACCAGCCAGTCTGGGTGCCTGGGAGCAAATTTCACATTTTACCTGGAGCCACAAGAGGCCGCTAGAGCCTCTTCACTGCCGCTGGAAAAATGTGACAGGAGGGAAAGGAAAAGCCAGCAGCCTCGTAGTGCTGGTCGGAGGGTGAGATCGTGCGCACCCATGCATGCATTCTGATTTGGATGCCTCTCTATGTGTGTATATGTGTGTGTTGGGCAATAAATAAATCTCTGTACTTATCTCTGCTCTTTGTCTCTGCTTGTGTAGGAGGGGGTGGGAAAATGAGGGAAAGAGAGGGTGGGAGTTGCCTGGGAGAAGAATGCTGCCCCGGGAGGGTGGGGGAGTTTATCAGGTCGTTCCCCCCCCGAAAGTGCCACCTCTGCCCTTTCTTTAAAATGAGGGAAAGTGAGGGTGGGGTTTGTCTGAGAGAGGACTGCAGCTCTGGGGGGGAGGGGTGATTATCAGGCCGTTTCTCCCTCCCCCAGAAAGTGCCATCTCTGCCCCATGTCTGAAAATTGGAATTAATTTTGAGAAGGAGGGTTAATCTTCGAAAATCAGCTCCCCGCTAGCAGAAAAGTAGCACTTCAAGGAGAAAAGTGCCAAGCTTCCAACAAGCCAGTAATGTTTGTTCTCCCCATTTTCCTACCATTGTTCTCCAGCAAGTGAGACCCTGTTCATTTTGAGAAACTTTCGACCATACCTAGCATCTGGGGAGGAAGCTAATTCAGATTCCCTGACGTCCTTACCCGTTTTTATAGGGTCAGTGAGTCCTGGGTGCTCTCTGAGATTGGTGGTTTTCTTTCAGATGCTTCATGACCCAACTAGGGAACAACATCAGTGCTAGAAGGGAGTGGGGTTTGCACAAGGGAAGAGGAAAAGGAGGAGGAAGAAGAGAAGGAAGAGGAAGAGGAGTGGAACAACGACTCTTTCTCTCTCTCTCTTTTCTCTCTCTTCTCTTTCTTCTCTCTCTCTCCTTCTCTCCTCTCTCTCTCTTTTACTCTCTCTCTCTCTCTCTCTCTCTCTCTCTCCGCCACTCTCTTTCCCCCTCTCCCTTGCTCTTTTCCTGCCCTGAGTGTGAAGGTGCTGCAAGAGAAACTGCCAGGTTCCTTCAAGCATTTCTGAGGAACCTCCGATAACCAATCACCTGAGTATTCACAGGTTCAATTTATACTCAAGACAAGTTTAAAGGAATAGTAAAAAGAAACTTGAATTGCAATGGCCAATACAATGAAAGGGTGACCAGATTTCCTCTAGTGGCAATGGTCAGAGGAAAAAGGCACACTAGAACAAAGAAAAGCTTTAGCGTTATACACATCACGATGGGAAAATAAGCAATTAATAAACTTCTTTGATCTCTACCCGTTCATCCCTCCATACTTTCTCCTCCACCTCATCCCCCCCTCCCCCATATGTCTT
>JANHFO010002060.1:112272-122708 GCA_032468095.1 Pareas carinatus
TACTTCTCTCCCCCTTCATTTATGATGCCTTCAAAGCTTATCTCTTGTTGCCCAAAATGAGGCCCTTTTGCATTACAAGCATTACCTAAGAGACTTGAGGAGAGAGATAAGCTTGTGCTGGTGTATATTGCTGCCTAAGAAGTAATGCTTGACACGAACTTTACCCTGGCATCAAGAGATACCATTACCTAATAAAACCACCCATTTTTAGAGCATGTGCAAAACTCAACTGTTATCTAATTAAAATAAAACCACTTGTTTCTAAAGCATGTGCAAAGTTGCTTGATCTGTAAGTGTTTGCTAGTCTATTACACTATCTAATGCGAAGCCACTGGACTGTAGGTTTTTGACTAGATTAGTTCCTTACAAAACCTCCAGTTGCAGGAGCAGCCTATCTCCAGATCACATAAGGCTTCTTCTCCTGCCCAAAAATTTTCGGCTGGGAAAGTGGTGGTGGGGGGTTGCCAAGCCCCTACCGTCTCTTTCCCTCATTTCACATAAGAGGCAGAGATGACACTTTCAGGGGGGGGGAAATGATGTGATAATCACCCCCTCCCCTGGGTGCATGAACATGACTGTAGGCCCCCAGCCCCCACCTCACCCTCCAACCGGCACTATGAGGCTGCTAGCTTTTCCATTTCTCCCTGTCAGCTGTTCAGCAGCAGTGAAGAGGCGCTAGCGGACTCTTGTGGCACCAGCTAAAATATGAAATCTGCTTCCAGGCACGCAGATGGATCCCTGGAGAAATACTGGCCACAAAATGGGGCATCCCTAAACAGTGACAGTCAGCAGGCTGTGGCTAGACAGCCAGTGGTGAGATGCTGGCCCCCTGGTGGTGACACTGGGTCAACGGTGGCGAATCGGGCTAGACCCCAGGAGCTGCCTGGAGGTACCTGCATTATCCTTCAGGAGATGAAATCAACATCAATTCCAAAAAGTTCTTCCATTTGATACACTATCATGGCATTCCAACCACAGTTCTCAAAATGATTTAGAGAGACAATCCTCAGTATTGGCTGGTTTTCATTTTTAATTCTGAGAATTGTAGAGTAGAATAATTCTTTAGACCAAAAGCAGGCCCTTCTTTCATAAATCTTCTCCTCATTAGTAATTTGTTCATGAAAACTAGTTTAAAAAAAAAGCAACATTTTGGGATTGTGATGCTAGACTCTGTTTGGAAAGCTTACCTGCTGAGATAATTTGGCAGCAGCTGCTGCCAGTCCAGTTTCAATAGAAGCAACTCTTGTACCTTCTCGGACTGGTCTGTCTTGCCGTGGTACTGATGGACCAACTCTTGCTAAATATAGAAGGAAAATTGAACAGTAAAGGTAAGAGATAATGGAGTACATATACAATGCACACATATTGCCATAACTATTTCAGGCACTGCAAAGAAACAAATATAAACTCCGTAATATAAAAAATAAAGCCTGAGACCTGATGGCACAGTGGTTAGGATGCAGTATATATATAAACATATTACTATGATCACATAGCATGCTATGTCCTTTTATTATGGCTTAATGTGATAGCTTGATTCGCACAAAATGCTAAGACAATAGCTGCATTGATTGTATTTGTACTGAACCACAAATAACTCAATTCCATTTTAGCCAGGTTTGGGTGCTATGCAGTCTAGGAGCATTTAATTTCAGGATTGAGGTGTAAAAAATAGATGAAGGAGGAGGGAGAGGGGGGGGAATTAGTTGGGTCCTGAGTACAACCTTGATTCTCGGTGTTTTAAAGCACCTACTTTGGAATATTTGACCCTAAAATTTGGAATATTTCAAAAAAGCAGTACCAAAATACAAAATTGAGAACATCTTATTTTGATCCAGAATACTTTGTAGAAATTATTCAAGAATACTGTGCTTCTGATCTCCAAAGTGAAATCCTTAAAATAATCATGTTGTGCAGTTCTCTTCTGTCTATCTTTGTCTTTAAAAGGTAGTAAAGAAAACAAGATAGATACTGGACTTCCGGCAGACAGCATGGCAGCAAGGCAGCAAGGCAGCAGACTTGGAAGCTTCCCGAGCCGAACCACCTGACAACTAGTAAATCAGGTCGCTTTCATGCCTGAAGCTGATCCTAAAGTTGCCCCTGAGAGACAACGAAGGGAGGAGATGTGCTTCAGTTCCAGGGGAGGTGGCAACCACCCTGGCACTGAGAAGGAACCTCTCAAAAGATCTGCTATGCTATGCTCCGGGCTTCGCAGCGTTTAGCCGCAGATGAGCCTGAAGCAAGAATGAAAGTGGCTTGAAAACAAGCCACAAAAAAGCCGAAGATCAACATCTAGCCACCTGAGTGAGTTTTGCAAAATCCTACTCCAAAGACTATGCTACCTAATTAAAAGGAATTTTTTAAAAGTTAGCACCTGAAAGAGGAGAAAAAAAGGGCGACCGAAAATGGAAGGGATTAATTATAAATAAAAGAAAGAAAAAAGTTTTGGACTGAAATAAAACGTCTAGAAGTGAAATGACTTTCTATCCATATTAAAATTTAAAAGATATTGCTTCCATAACACAAAATTGTAAAATTTGTAAGATCTTGTTGGAAATATTTAAAAAAAGAAGAATCTGGTGGTGAAGTAAAAGTGGAAAGTGAGTGCCTGACTTTGACCTTGAATTGCAGCTGTGTTGTTGACCTCAGTGAGAAAGAATAATATTTGGATTTACAAAGAAATGAAAGTCCAGGACTTGTTGCTAAGCAAAATATAAAGGGGAACACTTACAAAAAATAAAAATGACAATACAAATACTTAAAAGGAATGAATCAGATGATAATGACATTTATGAATAGATTTATGGATTTACAGAAAGCTAATTTTAATTTAATATCACAAAAAATAGATGAAATGTGTACACAAAAGCCAAAGGGAAAAAATCCAAGTAAAGAAAAGATAAATGACTGCAGTATGGACAACAACTGCACTGATAAACTGGAAGTAATAGAAATAAAACAACGAGTTGTTAGGGAGATGGTTATACTTAAGGAAGAGAAATTAAATCATAAATTAAAAGTCAAAAGAAGGTTCAAAGGAAGGCGTAAGGTTCTTAAAAAGAGAGCATCAGCCATCCCCATGATCTTCATAAAAAGCAAGCAAGAAAAATAAATCTATAAAACAGCTTTAAAGAAACGTAAAATATCAACAAAGAAATCTGAGGAAGCCTGGAAAAAAATAAGAAGAGAGGTGGAATAGTTCCAGAGATGCAGACAAAAGACAGACACAGATGTGGAGATTATAGAAAAAATTTGGACAGATAAAAAAACCATAAAATGAAGAACTGAATATGAAATTTAAAGCTTTGTTTTACTGAATGATTACGTATATGAATTAAAATGTTATATAGAATAGAATTTTTTTAAAGTTTTTTGATATTGAGTAATAACTTATAATAAATGTTGGATAAAAGGAGAAGATAATTAATGTTTAGATAACAAAATGGATAAAGTTATATGGAATAAAATGATAAAGTTGATAAACAATAAGTTTGTTCTGTTTAGATAAGATAAATAGGATGAGCTATAAGTTTTTTAAAATGTAGCAGGCTGTTCAAGAAATACAGAAGAATGTAATTAATGTACAAGATGCAAAGGCTTAATAGAATTAATAAATGATAAATCTGTGATGGAATATTTTAAAAAAGGGAGTAAGATGACTTTGTAAAATGTATAGAAGCAAAAATTGATCTCTTATGTTTGAGGTAAGAAGAAAAAAGGGATTAGATGGCAGATTGGCGGAGATTTGATATGGAAGCAATACAAGAGAAATATTTAGGATGATTAAAGTTAAATAATAAAATGTAAAAAATGGAATAATATTGAAGTATATTCTATACTAAGATTGGTAAATCAGGATATGGTTGATGCAACATTTATATAAATGAAAAATGATTTTGTATGTGATAAGAAATTATTCAAATGTGCAATAGGAGGAAAGGACAGGTGTTAAAAACATTTAAGATTACATGATTATATAAGCACTAAGAGAATATAAATGATAAGGGTATCTAGTTGGTGGATGCTGATTGGAATATGTGATGTATTTGTTTGTTTTATAATAATAAAAAACAAGCTAGATACTAAAAGGCCAAGTCAAGCTACTCAGAGCAAGATATTTTCCACATTAAAATTTATTTAATCATAATTCAATGTCTGCCATGTATACATATCACTGAAATCTATGATGAGTTTATCCTATATGAGTTTGCATTTAAAATATTAAAAATATTACCTGTGGGGCTGTATGGTGCATCATCGGAACTTTTCCTCTTTTTTGATCGAGATTTGAACACTGGATTATCTTCATCCGATTCAAGGGAGGGATAAACTAAACCATGAAAAAAAAATAAGAATAAGAGACTGGTACGGCATTAAAAAAAGACAATCCTACAATGCCTATTGAAAATGGATCAATGTCTTAATTCCCATAAAACAATTTGGCAGCATAACTGACTTTGACTTTTCCATGCTACTGAAACTGAAGCAGCCACAGATATAGCTTCCTGCATCTTCTATGTTTTGCAACTGGCTGGTCTCCTAAATTAGTGGAACAGTGGAATAAGGCTATTCAGATAATAATCAGGGATGACACAAAGTTCAGTAGAAAGAAGATAGAGAGCAATGTGATTAATGTTCTTAAACTTTCCCAAAATTTTTTTTACTGAATTTTAAAAACATTGAAGTGTCTTATAAAACCATTATTCACAACAGTCACAAATAAGTAAGTGGACCATAATATCACATGCTTACAAAGAAAAACAAACACAAAGAACCATTTTCCATTACAAGGACAAAATTTTAATCCTATTGCACTTTGTCCTGTATGCACACAGAGAGATTCCTTAATTTAGGACTAGAATTGGGACTGGACAATTTGGCTTTCCCATTGACTTTGCTTGTCAGAGGCTGGATGAAAAGGTTGTCAATGGTGGCCATGTGACCCTGCATGTCATATGACTGCAACCATCATAAATGTGAGCTGGTTGCCAAGTACCCAATTATGATCAGGTGACTATTGGAACAATTGTAAATATAAGAACTGGTCATAAGTCAATTTATTTAGTGTCATTGCAATTTCAAATGGTCCCTAAACAAATGAAGAATAAGTCTACTTATGTGTGTGTAGGAGTGTGTATATACATGTGCTTTACAGGTAGTCTTCGCTTACTGACTACCTTGTTTAGGAAGTATTTGAAGTTACAAAATTGCATTAAAAAGCCTTTGTCACCAGTCCTTTTACTTATGACCATCACAGTGCCCCATGGTCATGTGATTGCCATTTGAGCACTTGTCAACCAACATCCAATTACGATCATGCTGATCATTTGCATGTTTTCCAACCAGCTTGTGACAAGTAGGGTTAATGGACATGGTGAACATTACAGACAAGTCAGAGACATATGATGTTTCACTTATCAAGTGTAGTAACGCACTTAATGACTGAATGGGAAGTTACGTCGTAAGTCTGTCATGGACATGTGATTTTTCTACTTTGCAACTTTGCAACAGAATTGCAGGTTTTAATTATGGTTGCTAAGTGAGACCTACATGTGTGTCTGCGTGTGTTGCTTTATTTACGACAATGCCCTCTAATACTCTATTTTTACTTTGTATGGACATTCCTCTTCAATAGTCACCAATTTCTAGACTAAATTGTGTTATGGTTCGAAGTAACTACAAGTTAACCAAACAACCTATCCAAAATGAAGGTTTTGTTTTCATTTCTTCTGCTAGGCCAATAGTGTATACTAGCAATTGGTACCTGTGCTCTGGGTTTGGTATAATTATCCACACATGCCCGGTGGAGAAGAAGCCTTGGAAAGGACAGGCCTCCAAAAGCACTTTTCAGGCCTTGTTCAGCCGCCCCCACCCCTGGTGTTTTTTGCAGAGAAGGAGAGTGATAGGTTTTGGGGGGTGGAGGAAAGCCGGACACTAAGTATTTTCAGAATCTTTATTCAAACAATAAAAAAGAGCAAAGAGGCTTCTCAGTAAGCTTCTCACCTGTTTTGAGGCCTTGTCTGGCCCTGCCCTCCCTGTTTTTTTGCACTCACCTGCATTGCTGCCATAGATTCTGGTTCAAGCACGGCTTCCAAGCAGTTTTCCCGGCATGGAGAAGCAGTTTTTTGTAGTCTCCTGACCTGCTGCTCCTCACCCTCCATTAGTACTGTTCAATGAAAAATTCAAAACCAAATAGGGAAGCCCTCCAATCAGGAGAGGCTGCAAAAGCCCTCCAATCAGTGGAAAGGAAACAAACCATATTTTGTCCAATCGCAACCTCTGGAATTAAAAGATTGAAATAACTCGCATAAAAATTAATATTTTAAAAAAATCCTCTTTTAGTGAGCGCCTAGATGTCAAGATGAACAGATCTACCAAATTTCAGGTTTGCAGCTTCAATAGTTTGGGAGATCTGGTGATGAATCAGTGAGTGGTATTTCGCATTTATATATATAGATATTTATATTATGTATATCTCGTATATAAATACGTCCCATCCTGACAGTAGGCCTGTTTACTTTTTATTCTCTCATTCTCTCAAAGGGTCTTAACAGCCCTGCTCTCCCTTAAGCGCCTCTCACTGCCACTCCATTTGTTATCCTGTGCTTGGAATGGTGCGCTTTTAATTAATTTGTTATTTATTTGGCTTGGTTTTATTGTTTCATACCCTGCTTTGATGACTGCCTCCCACCACGAGAACGTTGGGTGAGTGGGAGAAACCATAAACATTTTAAATAGCGAGATGAATGTCCTAGCAGGGGGATTTCTGCTTCCTAGAAAAGCAGAGATGATAAAATAAAATAAAATAAAGACCCTGGCAAACTATTCCAATTAGGAGTGAAAGGAATAGTGGGCCACAGAGGAAACCTAGATGGCAACACACACACACACAAATATTGTGAAGTTTTGAAAAGAGATCCAGTTCTAGAAAAGCTGGAGTAAAGAAAGCGAGAGCTCAGAAGAAGCAGATTAAGTTCCAGGTTTCTTCCTGTTCTGCAGATTAACTCCAGAATCAGAATCAGGATATTTTTATTTCGTCCTGGGTGTCAGAACACCCAAGGAATCTGTCTTCAGTGAGCATGCTCAATACCTACCTACATGCATAACAAGGATACAATCAAGATACATTCATAGACAATTTGAATGCATAAGCATAGTTGATATTGCTGAGAGCGCTTCTACTTAAACGGAGCGCAGTTAACATGTGTTCTGGCCAGAGGGGCTAGTTGGAGCAAGGTGCCAGGAAAGGATTGAGTATTCCCTTTACCTGGTCTCTAAGCGGTGGTCAGTGTTCAGTCCGGGGGTCAAGAGCCAGAAAAGCATGCAGTCCAAACCGGGTCAAGCAGGAGGGCAGAGTCAAAAGCCAGGCTGGGGTCAGGAACAGAGAGATAACAAACCGAGTTCAAACAGGAGTCCAAGTCACAGAAAAGCCGGATCAGGGTTCATTCAAAGTCCAAAGAAAGCCGAGTCAGAAGCAGGAAACAGGAATTTACACTAAAAACCACAATCCCCTTAGTTGCTGGATTTAGCAACTTTGATTCTCGGCTCATTTCAAGCCCCTGCAGAGCTGCCTGCCATGCCCTCGATGACAACCAGTCGAGCGGTTAACCTGTTCTCTCACCTCCTCTCTGCGGATCCGCCTTCGTGTTCTTGCATCTAGCAAATCTCCCTCAGCTGTGGCAGCTTCTGGCTCGACGTTTCGCATCTGCTGGTTTTCCTCCTCTGTTGGCTCAGTCTCTGCCACTGCTTGTCTCCCTTCACTGTTATCTCTGGCAAAACAGTTGTGGAGGAGGGCAGATGAGGCAGGAGTGGAGCCGCCAGATCCAAAGGGGCTCCTCCCCCGACCCATTATCCGAGTCCTCATCCTGCACAGGAGGCCGGTACAAAGACTGAGGCACGACAACATGGCTGCTCTCAGTTTCTTGTTGCTGTTGTAATCGAATAAAGTTGTGTTAAAGTGCCACCCGTGTCCTGCCTTTTGACGTCCACGGCGATCCATCATGTGGCGATGAAGGTGGAATATGGGAAGATGAAAAGGACGAAGGACGTTGTAGAGAGCCATTTAAGAATCAACAATGACTTCCATTCACCCACTGGTTCCATTCGACCCGGCTAAGGAAACGTGGAAAGGATTCATGGCGAGATTCGATTTTTTTCATCTTATCTCACAACATTCCAAACATAATAGATGACAGAAGGAAGGTCACTGTGGCCACGAAGTATTTGACTAAGCCAGAACTTTAGCCGAACCAAATACATTGCAATCAATTTCGTGAACAGATCTGAAAAATCTGTTTTAAAGCTCACTATATGCCGGTTCCATCAAAATTCATCAAAAAGTGATTTTGGGGGTGCGCGATCTAAGGTTACAGCGTAGATTGCTGGCAAACCCAAATCTCACAAATCATAGCCTTGGGTGAGGCCAAGGAAGCAGAGCAGTCATCACACGCAGCAGAGTCGTTACAAAAATTGGCCGGAACTGCAGCAGCAGTTACATCGTTTGCTATCATCTATATGCACACCCCAGGCCCTATTTTACATCTTCTCAATCCCCCCTCCTCAAAAAAATCACATTCCCAACACACCCACCAACATTCAGGAGCAAAGCCAGCCATCCCCAAAGCGGCAGCGTTTCTAGACATACGTCTTTCTTCTTCCTTTTCATTTTATCGTTCTTTTATACTTCTAACATGGAAAGCTGCCCAGGGAGCTCTGGATGGCCCCCAAACGCCAATAAATAAGTAAAGACGTTGGGAGCGAAATTAACACAGGAAGCAGGAGATTAGGACACTTTAGAAGGCAATCAAATTTGGTCGCCCTTTATTGGCTATATTAACAGTGTTTTCTTAATAGATCCCCTTCAGCTACAGTACATAGATGCCGTTTTGAAATGCGAACGTCTAAGCGTTCTGCCTTTCTTATCGAGAGCGAATGAATTTGTGTGAGCAAATGTACGAGGGCGATTCGGGGAAAAACCTCCGTTTGGTTCTCCATGACGGACACTCGCAGATACAGAGCCTTTATGGTACACCTTAGAAAACTACAACGTTACTTGACTTTTCGACATTATCGCCCTTCAAATGGAGGCCCTTGTCATAATGTCTTGCAAGGTTTGAAATTCCTCCTGCAAAGAAATCTCCCTCCTGGGAAGGAAGCCGGAAGAGGTGGGAGTCGCTCGGTGCCAAATCTGGGCTACCAGGAGGATGACTCGAAACATCCCAATGTTGGAACTGCCCCAAAGGTTCTTGGGTACGTCTAGCAGTGGGCGGGTGAGCATCATCATGAACCAACACCACACTAGAAGTCAGCATGCCTCGATGCTTGCGTTGCACCGCTTCTACAATCACAGTGCACGATGCGGTTGCAGGGTGGCTTCATTCCCCAGAGGGCGATTTCTTTGCAGACAGAATTTCAAACCTTGCAAGATATAATGACAAGGACCTCAATTGGAATGGTGATTATGTTGAAAAGGAATGTGAAGTAGTTTTCTAAGATGTATAATAAAAGTTCATTATCTTCAAGTGTCTGTCATCGAGAACCAAACAGATATTTTTTTTCCAAATTGCCCTCCTATATTTGCCTTTGTTCATGTGCCTCCTCTGGTGCCTCATATTTCTTTCCTCACTTTGCTTTTCCACCCCACTTGGGCAGATACAGAATGTCAAATATCCTCAAATCCTTCCAAGAAACTCTCAAAGCAGTTCGTCATCAAACGTTCATTGATTTATTAGGGAGGTAGCAGGAACCGAGAGAGAGGTGAAGCTGGTTCTGAATTTCCCCTGCCCAGCTTCCACATTTAAACACTTTTTTCCCTACAGTCTAGAAACTACTAACATCACGTGGTTTAGATAATAGGCAGAGAGAAATGAAACTGGTACAGACCATCTGCTGAAACGTCCCTGGAGTAACCGTATTATCAGTAAAGAAGTATGTAAACAATATCAAACTGTTACATTAGCCTAGCGGTACTTCTTAGACATTTCTACTTCTCCCATTTACCCCCTTCAGCTACCATTGGCAAATTCATAGCACAGTCTTCTGGATCAGCTGACTGGATCAGTGAGGAATTTGACACAAATGCTTCAACTCACAACTGTAATTGAGCTCGGAATTACCGCCGTTAAGTTCTGCCCTAAACCTGTTTTTTAATGCAGCATTTGTTAAAGCGAATCCATTGTGCCCAAAGGGCCTTTTTATTGGAAACCAGAAGTAAAGACAGAATAACAGAGTTGGAAGGGACCTTGAAGGTCATCTAGTCCAACTCCCTGCTCAAGCAGGAGACTCTATACTATTTCTAACAAGTGGCTGTCCAGTCTCTTCTTGAAAGCTTCCAGGGATGGAGCGCCCACAATTTCTGAAGGCAACTTCTGTTCCACGAGTTTGATTTCTCCTTATTTCTAGGCTGAATCTCTCCTTGATCAGTTTCCATTCATTGT
>JANHFO010002062.1:3340-15901 GCA_032468095.1 Pareas carinatus
CCCCCCGTGCTACAAAGCTGCTTACCTGTCAGAAATTCCTAGCAATCATCCACACGCAGCACCATCATTGCCAACCCACTGCCATTTTGACACATACAAGCACCTGTTCTCATTCCAGAATTAACATTTCAACTGAAAAACCAGTCATGTTGAACATCCCTTTTAAGGCAATACTTTTACTGAGCTTCCCGATTGCTTTCTTTGTGTGTGCTTGCTTTTGAGTCAGTGCTGACTCCTGGCGACTGCCTGGACAAGTCCCTAGTTTTCTTGGCAAGTTTTTTGGGAGGTGATTTCCCATGGCCTCCTTCCAGGGCTTAGCATGACCGAGCAAGTCACCCAGCTGGCTTCTTCCAGAGACAGTATTAGAACTCGGGATCTTCCAGGTTCTAGGTACACCAAACTGGCTCTTGCTGAATGCTTACAGCATAGCAAACTCTTTTTAAAGCCATCAGTAAACCTAAGAAGGGGGATGCCTTAACATGGCTATGAGCCTAAGCAGGCAAGGGGTGGTGGTTGTGATTTTGTCTCTTAGAAGCCTTTGCCAGGACTCAGTCTTGACACACTTCATCTTCATATACTGGAGCTTCCTTCTCAAGCTATTCAGAATCAATGGAAGGGTTCTAGAATGGTAGAGGTAAGGCCTCCCTCAAATCAAGCGCGACTGCCAAGTCTCTTTGAACGCTGGTGATATTTATTAGAAGGAAAGTTAAGGTTTACAAGAATTCCAGTGAGAACTTTGCTTTTAAATGTAGCATCAACTTAGGGACAATTCATGACAACAAAGCCCTCTTTGGGATTTTTTTGTTATGGTTGCCCGGAGGTCTGTTGCTTTTGTGAGGTTGATGCACTCTGCATCTCTTCATTCTTTCTTTCTTTGATGAAAATTTAGGTTCTTTTTTGTTCAAGTTAAAAGGGGAAAATATTGCAGACCTGTCATCTTCTAGAAGTCGAACAGCAGCGTGATGCTATACGCATCCATTGCTAATATTCATGGAGAAAGAGTCATTGACAACCTTCCCATGTAACCTAAACTGCTACTGCTGTGACAGTGGCATCCTAAATCTTATTTGGGCTGCTGGAAGAAGCTTTTAAATAAAGACAATTGTAAGAGGTCATTTATCAAGAAGCTGTGAAGTGTTGATATTGTACTAACATTTGTATTATTTATGTACTAGGATTGCCACCCACTGCAATAAGGGTGACTCTCATTGTATAACCTTGCCATATGCCAGTAGATCATGTAAAGTAGCATTCATAGAATATCTTTGATACATTAGATCAGAGATTTTCAATCTGTGGTCCATGGACCCCTTGGGTTCCATGGCAAGTTGCCAGGGGTTCCACAGACAGATTTAAAAAAATGGGAAAAGTAATATAATTGGCCCAATTTGATGCTGATTCTCTGCTCAATTTTCTCTGCCATGGTCAATGGGGTCCGCCATGTAGCAACGTTTTGGGGTCTGCAGCTTGAAAAAGGCTAAAACCCTAGATGTTGCAGTTGAGATTTTTGAGTATGTTTTTTGGACAAATGTATGTATGTTTTGAGTATGTTGTAGTTAATGAAGTTTTTGAGTATGGTTTTTGAACAAACCATACTCAGCAAGTAGTCCTTAATGGTACAACATCTAGATGGATGGAGGTAAGCAGTGGGGTACCACACAGTTCCGTCTTAGGCCCCGTACTCTTCACTATAAATGATTTAGATAAGGGAATAGAAGGGAAACTCGTCAAATACGCAGAAACAGTTAGCTGGCAGGAATAGCCAACACCCCAGAAGACAAGCTCAGGATCCAGAAAGATCTTGACAGATTTGAACAATGGGCCCTATCCAACAACATGAAATGTAATGTGGAGACGAGCAAGGTTTTACACCTAGGCAGGGAAAACCAAAGGCCCAAGTACAGATTAGGTGGAACCGGGCCCAAAAACAGTAACTGTGAGAAGGACCTGGGAGTCCTAGTGGACCATCACTTAAGCATGCGCCATCAGTGTGTGGCAGCAGACAAAAAAGTTAACACAATCCCTGGTTTTATAAACAGAGGTATAGAAACAAAATCACGTGAAGCATCGGTGCCACTTTAGTAAGACTAAAGACCTGAAATACTGCATCCAGTTTGGGTCATCACATTACAAAAAAGATGTTGAGACTTTGGAAAAAGTGCAAAGAAGAGCAACTATGACGATTAAGAGTCTGGAGACAAAAACATATGAAGAATGGTTGCAGGAATTGGGTATGGCCAATCTAGAGAAAAGAAGGACCAGGGGCGACATGATAGCGGTTTTCCAGTATTTGAATAGGCTGCCCCAAAGAAGAGGGGGTCAACGTAGTTTCCAAAGCACCAGAAGGCAAGGCAAGAAACAATGAAAGCTCATCAAGGAGAGAAACTTCCTAACAATTGACCAGTGGAACAGCCGGCATTCAGACGTTGTAGGTGCTTCATCACCGGAGGTTTTTAAGAAGAGACTGGACAGCCACCTGTCTGAAACCGTATAGATCTCTTGCTTGAGCAGAGCATTAGACTAGAAGGCCTCCAATCTCCCTTCCGGCTCTATTCTGATTGGTTGGTTAGGCCAGCTGTTCCTCCAAGTGCAATATTCTTGCATGTTTCTGATGGGAGAAATCAAGCAAGGGAAAACAATTCCGGGGTAGCAGCTGCCTTCTGATAGAGAGACGTAGTTCTTTCTTCTGGCTTGTGAGGAGCAAATCTACAAACTCATTGTGAACATGATCATTGCTGATAACTTTAGGTTTTCTCCTTTTGTTACATCAAAACATTTTATCTTGGGGGTGGCATTGTGGGGGGGGGATTTAGGACACATGTGGTGCAACCTTGGCATTAAGGAGCAGGGGAGGTTAGTTGGGCCTGTAATATATAGAAGAAGCTGCTTTTTTGGTAGATCATGTTTTTTTAGTATATACTTATGTTAAATACATTGGAACAGTAGTTTTGTGCCTTATACTTCTCCCTTCTCACTAAGTAATGAAGTGGCTTGCTTTGCTTCGACTTACATGATATGTGAACCCCCGACATGCAATTATAGATTGGGGTTTATAGCTCAATGTTATGCCCAAAAGGTTGCCAGGGCATCCGAAGTGGCTTGCTAAAAAAAATAATCATGTTTTAACCTAGGCTGTCCTTCTCTTTCTTCCCCTCTTCACCCCCATTACAGCAAGAATTATTTTGCAAAGGAGCAACTGTTGATGAATTGTACCTACTTCTTATGCAAAGGCCTGCATGCTCCCATGGACCTCGTCTCCCTCCGCATGGCCTCGGGCAAGCGTCTGTTCTCCTTCCTTAGCTTTGGCTGGGGTTTTGTCTCCGATGTGGACATTACCAGTGAGAGGTACCGTAAGTTGGGTAGTGCTCGCTTTACAGTGGGCACATTCCAACTCCTCACCTCACTCCAAGTTTACAAGGGCCGCCTGTCTTACCTGCCAGCTGAAGTACACAGCTCCGCCTCAAATTCCGTGCCTCCTACAGGAGCGAATACCTGCCCTTCACCTCAGCATCCTCACCAGGTCTCCACCGCTAATGGGAAGTCTACTGTCAGCATCCTCGCCCAGCCTGCATCTACCCTCACCAAGGAGGATTCTGTGCTGGAAGACTCCTTGTTGGTACCCTTTGAGCAGCCGGTTCCCAAGCACTGGACTGTCGTCCCCGAGGAGGAATTTGTTTCTATAGTTGGCATTCAGCAATCCCACCTGGGAACAGACCTTGTTATAGTTCCCACAGCCAAGCTGTTTGATGATGCCATCCATCTCTTCTATGTCACAGCTGGCATTTCCCGGATGGCAATGGTCAAGTTATTCATGGCCATGGAGAAAGGGAATACCTCGGCTTTTAACAACCCGCATGTCCACTACGTGCCTGTGAAAGCCTTTCGGCTGGAGCCCCTAGAGGTCAAGGGGTTTATGACAGTAGACGGCGAAGTGGTGACATGCGAGCCAGTGCAAGGACAAATACACAACCAGCTAGCCCGTATTATTAGTGGCTCCTAAGCGAGCATCAGGAAGAGACAGTGGAGTTTTTGTGACACTGTGGAAAGTTGCGAAGAGATCTCCAAATGCTGCATCTACTGCATTCAAAGCACCATCAATATTGCTGATGGATAATTCTCAGGGAGAGCTTGCTTTTTTTCTGCAACTATCAATTGCAATGCAAATAGCGGAGGAGCTTGTCTTGCCCATGACATCTCTCTAAACTGCTGTGCAGCGAAAGAGGCAACTTTAGAGTCTCCTTGCTCTGCATTGCTCCAGCAGAAGGCAAGTACTAAACCAAAGCCACTTTCCCACACCCTTCTGTCTGGATAAAGATGTCTTAATCCTTTGCCACTTGGCGGACCAATTTTATTATTTTGTAAGGAGTAGAAAACACATAACATACATGTATGTACTTGCTTATATTCCTATGGAGAAATGAAATAAAGGTCTATTTTGAAAAAGAAAACAGCAACTAATGTCTGCCATCTTAATGCCTTGTTTTTGGACTGCGCTTATCAAAAGGCAAAACACTTAAATGTAACATTTAGCCAATTTTATCACTCGGTTGCGGGTGGGTGATTGAAACAGCCTGCCAACTTTTTCCAGGACACAACGGTTCTTCAATTAGATGCACCTTTGATTAGCAACTCGTAGGCTATTTCCATAAAAGTCCAAAGTGGCACCTTCCTTGCATATATTCCTGGTTAGCATTTGTAGTAACACATTCCATCTGACAAACTATAGTTAGATTGTTAGTAGATTAAAGGCGGCTGTCAAAAATTGGTGGGAGAGTGGCTATCTTTTTACTGTAGCCTGGTGTTTCCTTTTAAACTGCTAATGCAGACAACCTATAGTTAAGGGCAAGATAGTTTAGGGAGGTGGTGGTGGTGTCAGGGCTACCTATAGTTAAAATTATCACCCATCTAAAAATATGAAAAATGGACAGAAAGAAGATACCCTTGCCAGAATCCCCGGACTGAGCAGCATAGAACTCATAATAAAGGAGAATTTGGAGAAGGAATGTTTTAACTATACAGTTGCTTTCGACTTACATTCAAGGCCTTTAGGGTTGGGCCTATAACACAATGTAGTAAGTGGGCTGAAAGTGCTTCCGAAGCAGAACTGAGCATTCCTACTCATCCGCCCTAATGCAATTCTTTGAAGAATTATATGTTGACTCCAGCATGTCCCCCCCCCCAAAGAAGGGTCAGACCCTGGTAAACAGTTCCAAAGTCTCCATTGGTCCCAAAGGGATTTAGAGCTGTACATTTGCCACAAATCTCATAGCACTGCAGCCTTTATAATCCAAACTGTACTGTAGATAATGAAAGTAGGCAAATGTGGCGTGCCCTGTCCTCACAAACTACGTTTTGAGGAAAAATCAGTTGTATGTGTTTATGTATCAGATAGATAGCATTGATTACAATCATAGGAAAGCATCAGATCTGAAGTTATGTAAAGTATCTTTAAATAAGTCCTGGTGACTTAAACATATTCATGTAGTGTTATTGGCAAGAATATAAAATGGCTTTTTGTGAGTACTGGTGCTCCCTGGCTCTGCTTAGCTTTTAAGACCAAGCAAGGATAGCTGCCATCTGTCAAGTAGGATTTTATTCTAGGACTAATTTCCTAAGGGTAGAAGATATTACATTGGCCCCATTTTGAATGACTAGTGATTAAGATCTGCAAATGCATCAGATTTTTTTTTACCATGTTTTGTTATGAATAGCATTTCCCGATACTGCTACCATGTTTCCCCGAAAATAAGACAGTCTTATATTAATTTTTGCACCCAAAGATGCGCTAGGTCATATTTTCAGGGGATGTCTTATTTTTCCACTGAGGCCGCCCAGAACCGGAAGTCCGAGGCCTTATTATCGGGGAGGTCTTATTTTCGGGGGATGCCTTATATTTCAGTGAGAGGCAAAACCTTAAGTAGGTCTTATTTTCGGAGTATGTCTTACTTTCGGGGAAACAGGGTATGTACAGATATTAACTCTTCAAGAGGATTTACTAAAGTCTTGAAGTCTACATAGCATCTACTTAGACTTCAACCGTGTAATATTAGGCTGGCTTCTTGCAGATTTTAAAAGCAATACAAAAGCTCATGCAAGTTGAATTGGCTTCCACATTTGGCATGTGTTACAAGTAGTGGAGACTGTATCCTTAAGATGAGGCATAGATATCCTCTATTTGATAAAACATTGGCTTTGCTGAAAAAGCTAAGTTGCTAGGATGGCTACTACAAAGTAATTTCCAAAAATCAAGACAGAAGCATAGCGTAAAAATTATTTAAAGCACAAACTGGGATGTGGAGGCCAAGATAAATACATCAATACAAACATTTGCTAAACTATTAGGAAAAAATAGTGCAGAGAGCACATATAATGGTCATTGGAACATACACAGATAAAAGAGAACCAATTCCCAGGGCAACATCATGCTAAACATAATAAGGGGGTAGCAATGACGTGAATTCTACTTGCCCCTCGGCCGTTTTAAAGCCATGGAGTTGAAACAGTTGCTGCTTGGATGGCTTTGACAAAAGTGTCAGCCTTAGGGGAAACATTTGTAATTCAAAACAATGAATCCAGGGCAGACTAAAACTCAGAAATGAATTACCTCAGAGGAAAAAGGCAAAGCATCATTCTAGTTTTCATATCATGCACCTGACAAGGCAAGGCAAGCCCAAGCCTGTGCCTGTCCTGTCCCATTGCAAGGTCTTGTGTCATTAAGGGGGGTGGGTGAAGGCTTGGAGCAGCTTTTGAAAGTGCTAGAGTAGATTGACTCTTTCAGATAAGAGACCCCTATTGCTTCTTTACTTCCTGGGCCTTTAAGAGGACAGAAAATAGACAGGATGCACACACGTGTATACATATATGTGTGTGCATCCCCTTAAACATTTACAAGGCCGTGATTATTTAAGTCTGAGGATAGTGTATGCCACTCCAGTTATTGTATCATTGATAATAATTTGTGACAAATCTTGTCATTAAGGGGTGTCTTTGCACCAAATTATATGCTAACATTTGCTTGATGCAGCTTGCAAAAAAGAAAAGGAATTGCATGCAAATTTTAAGAAGCATGGTTACTGCGTTGCCTAAATTTGTGTCTGCTTCGAGACATGAATGTGCCTCTTATAGAAAACTGACCAAAAGTAAGAGAAAAGAAAGCTTTCTGATTGCAAAATATGCAAATAGGAATATGATGTAATAGTATGCAAATAAATACAGCAATCAAGAGAAGTGGAATTGTTTAACAGATCCTGTGACAATCAGCACAATTATTGTTGAAGCTTCAACTGTGGTAAACGAAGCTGACAGTGATATTGAAGAGAAGGTGAAGTTTAGCACCTTGGAAATTTAAAGGCAAGGAGGAGGGTTCCAGAGAAACCCTCCAAGTGAACATACAGTTTTCACAAGCCTTACAATGTAAATGGTGGTCTTGGGAAAGACACATCACTCAAACCCTTTTGACATGCTGACATCCCTTTCGGAGTTTCAGGGATACCCAAACCTGACACTCCAAGCTGAAACGACACACGGCATGAACAGCCGAATCTATGAACAGCGGCAAACGTAACAGCAAGCCACTTTCTCTCCTTTATTACTGCATCTTAATTAGCCAAACAAAATTTGCCAGTAAAAAAAGATTCATCACACAGTACTTTATACATATATTGTAAGCAACCAAGCATTCACATCTGCAAAAGTAACATACCCCTAAGCATTGCCCCGATATGATAGCTCCATTGGTTTTAAATACTGTACAGAATCAAGTCTATAAAGTTTAGTAATATTTCTTTTCCCCTTCCCTCCCCAGCACTTAACAGATAGATTTTAATTTATACATCACAATCATGTGGCCCATCTCAAGACTAACAATATGCCTCATGCTTTGGCTTCATGGTGTGTATGTATAAGCATCTGTCTCCGACAGTCTCTTCACTCTGGATTACAGACATACATCCCCATAAAATTACACGTTTGCAGTATGCTCAGTGGCAACTGCATAATCTAGAGCTTCACATTATTCAATAGCTAAAGGAGGGATGTAAACGTCTGTGCATGCCTCTGGTAAGGGCGAAGAACAGCAAGGATAAAAGGACAGTGCTCGAGAATATAAAAGATGTCGGCAGATTCCAAGGAGGAAACAATAAGGAAAATCTTCTCAGGAGTAGAATGCTAGGAATTCAGACAAGTCCTTCATTGTGTTTCGAGAAAAGTGGCTCCCCTATAGCTTGCATAATTGCATTTATGTGGCTCCTCTCACCTTGTAATAAAGCATGTCTCGGAACCAACTGGGCAGTTACATGATTATGATTTGAAAAAAGACAGGCTTTTGAAATGGGTCAGCATGTTAAGATAGGCAGCTGGTTAATTCTCTCTGGGGAAGATGAGGTACCATTATCTCATCTGCATAAGAAACATGACAATACATCGGAACAGAATTGACCCTCTACACAATTAATGGTGGGCCTCCTAAAGCAGGCAACAGGTAAATTCCTCTCTTGACACTATCCCTGACCTCATGTGATGACTGTATCAATCTAACTACTCTGAATTTTTATTAAGTCGGCCTCTCTTCTGAGTTATAATTGCCTGGGCTGTACTAGCTTGCCTGCCGCAAGCTCTTCAGAGAAAACTGCTATTTCTCAAATGTTACTCTGCAATGCCAACATAATTCATTCACTACATTCCAAGCCAACACAAGATTTATGTCATCTCCCTCAGTGTTCTCCAAGTAGACTATTCTCTTGGGAGGATGGCTAAGAGGGACATCTAAGTGGATATCAGAGTAGGAATAATAAAGATAAATAAATGTGAAGCCATGCAAAGATGGAGGAAACACCAAATGAAAATTAGAATGCAACTCTGTCTTGAATGCAGGAATGTGGACAACTAACCAACTGAGATTTGTTGGAAGCATGCATTTTCACTCCCTGCAACCACTCCTTCCTCACAATACCCATTCCTGGAAACAGCTAAAGCAAATTATGCAGAATCTGGAAACCATGAATAACATTAATGAAAAGGATGTGATTTTATTTAAAGAGGCTAGATTAGAGAGATCCACTGTCTACCAGAATGTAGACTTTGTTGCTGCAGAGTTGATATGAATCCATGGAGATATAGAGTCAGGCAGAATTGCCACTTTGCAAGCACACAGGTGAAAGCAGAAATTGATAAATTATGGTTTGCACCATGCGATTTTTAGAGAATCATCCTGAGGTACCTTAGTGTTCATAGCTGAGTTAATTGTATAATGTTCATGTATCCAAGAGAACAGTGAACTATGCTATACGCACTATTCCTCTTCAAGGCAAAGTGGAACAAGATATGCTATTATACACTTAAGACAGACCAAAAATTCCAAGTGCTCGCCTCCTCAAATACAGCTTGCCTGGCGCTTACTTGCTCCTCATGATTAAGAGATTAAGCAATTAAGGAAAGCAAGCTGCTTACATTTATCATTTGGTGGCTTTCGTACAGCGTGTCCCCTTAGTTCCAAATAGATACAGTCAACAGTGAAAATAACTAAGAACGATGTAGAGGAGAAACATGGGCTATTCATTTCCTTCTAATCAACAGACTTTAGTGAAGTTAGGTCAGACAGCAGAATACTACTGAATTACATTTTCCAACTAGATACCGAATAAGGATCTTTCAGGATTTAATCAAAGGCAGCCCCCATTTTCAGCAAAATCCACAGCACCCCAGAACTCAAACAAGGAAGGAGTTGTCACTTCATTGACTAGGAGCTGAAAGATCCAATCCCAACTTCACTTAAGTCCTGAAATGGAAAGACCACGGCACCTCTCTTCATAGAATCAAGCCCCAAGGGGGAACGTCATTTGTGAGAGAAGGGATAGGGTGGAGGGAAGTGATTGTGTGTGTGCTCAAACATCCTGTGCATCTGGAATGTGATTTTAAAAAAAAGACAGCTTGAAATGAGTTATGGAATTCTGCTTCTCTATAACAAACCAAGCCAAGGAGGAAGGGGTGCAGTGAGACAGTCTATTTATTGTTAACAATTTTTGCTAGGTTCTTATTCCCTGTGTCCCCCTCTATCTTTCTGTGTGCCTGTCTGTCCCTAACTTGATTTTTTTTATTTATCTTCTGTCCACTCGGGGATACTAGCCTCTGCTAAGGCAGCCCGGTACTGCTGCAAGACACCACGGATGCTTTTTATAAACCCTTTAGACAACGGGAAGAGGGGGAACCCAATATCAGGGTAGCCACTCCTCTCAGGAAGAAAGCTCCTGTAGCTCTTTCTCCTTTTCTTTGGTTTCACACTTGGCTGAGCAGCAGAGTCCTGAGCGGCTTTACCCTCATCTGTTACGTCTCTGGCAAAATGTGCTTCTCTGGCCTGACCCATGCTCTCAGAGTCTGAACACTGATGGGTGTCACTAGCAGCCACTGTTGACATTCCACAACCGGAGTCTTCCAGCTCCTCCTTGCCATCAAAGAGTTGGCTAGCTGCTCCTGCAGCCCCTAACTCTCGCTCTCCCAATGGCCCCATACTGTCTACAGGACTCTCAGCCAGAATGCTTCCTGCTGAATGCGCAAAGGAAGACTCTGCCAGACAAGCGTGATCATGGCTTCTTTCCACCAGTTCATTGGTCTCCACCCAGGACTCAATACGGTGGATCAGGCGCCAACCATTACAGCAGAAATGCTCATAGATCTCCTGCTCAAAGACTTCTACGGGCTTGCGTAGCAGTTGCATCATTGACTGTACCATACGGATCAAAGTCATTTCATTGTAGCATCGGCTGTTTTCATAGCCCTCTTGTAAGCCCCGGTCACTGTCAAAACCAGCCTCATTGTAATAAGGCTCATTGACTAGGATAAGCCCTAGGAATAAAAAAAAAGCAAGAAGGGGAAAGGAAGGTGGAAAATAGTGGAAGAAATAAGATATTTAGAACATGTATAATTTGAAAATGTACATGTATGCTGATCAAACATGTTTCACTCAAAAATACAATACACAGTTGGAAAAGAAACAGAATACACAAATGCATCAGGGCAATGAACATACTGGAATTTAAGATAAAAGTGAGAAGCAAATACTTTTTTAAATTTAGGATTGGAAATCAAAATAATTTCATTTAAAGTGCAATTGTTCCAAATTTGAATTATTAATCACAATTTACTGGATTTTATTATTTTGTGAAGTTGAACTCCTCAACCATGCAGCATTTGATGAAAAGGCATTATAATACAATCTCTCCAAGATCTCGGAGAATAACAAAATGTTCTCTTTTTGGAGGTGTTTGAGGAGAAAAATTTTTTTATGAAAAGAAATATAGAAGGAGAGAACTCCAAATGTTTTTTTGAAAAGGCCTTTATTTTAATATAAAGGTCATTAAATTTTGGACTAATGTTTTCTTGCTTTTACTTTTTCAAAGTACTTATTTAAAAAGGCCCTATTGCAGCTTTTTCTTTATAGGTTCTCTTTATAACAAGTCAGATGTTCAGATTATTCCTGCCTCCCATTGTTAAACAATATGAGGTAATTCAGACCCCACCTTAATTGAGAAATTGCCTTGTTTCGTTTAAAAATCAAACTCCCCTAACTTGTTTGGAGATACTGTTACAATCTAGCATAGACTGTCACTCTACAAGATGACACATCATATACACACATACAGTTCTTCATGAGAAACGCGCTTACTGTTCTCTAAACATACAATAATCTTAGTTTGCTCCTAGCAATGAAAGTCTTGGGTTCTTAATTACCTGTAAGTATTGCACTGCTTTTTACAGAAGTGAGCTGGATAGCTGCCAAGAATGGCACTGATGGAGCATCCATGAATAGGGGAGGAAAAAGCACCATGCTTAGCAGCTTGACATTTCTTTGTTTTTAACCACAAGCCTAGTCTGCTACCTGTAGTTAATTGTCCATATTGGCAGCTATTCCACTGGTGGCTGTGGCGTTGCTTTTAGGGCATGAAATAAATAGCTGTGGGCATCATTGTTCCTGGGCAAGGATAACAACCCACAGATTGGCCTGGCAGAAAACAACCTTTTCCTGCCTATTGCAGTAGGTTTGGGCCTGATCTTTCCTTCTACCATCTTACTGGAATTTACCTTGGATTGAGATGAGTACCTGGAGAAGGCTAGATTTACTGGTCCATCTCTCTGTGCCCTAGGATAGTCAAATAACAGCAAGCAGTTAATTTAACAGCAAGGGCTGCATAGCATTAAAATGCAGTCACAGCAACTTTTAAAAACAAGGCATTTGAAATGATCCATGCTCTGCTAACTTCCATTCCTACCACAAGATTACTGTTCATATGAATGATGTGAATGTTTTTGTGTCTGGAGATTCTGGGTAAAACAAATTTTGGGGACGAGGATAGCATATCCACTTTTCTTTACATTTCTAATAAAAAAAATGAATGTACTGTAAGATAGGTTTCTATTATATCTGTGTTGTCCACTAAAACACGAAAAAAGATTAATCCAAATGGAAAACCAGTAATAAAAATGAAGGTGCTATAAGGCAGAGGTCTCCAACCTTGGTCCCTTTAAGGCTTGTGGACTTCAACTCCCAGAATTCCTCAGCCAGCAAAT
>JANHFO010002062.1:18630-30297 GCA_032468095.1 Pareas carinatus
AATGTTTTTACACATTGAATTTTTATTTACTTAATGGTTTATTTATGTATTTTAATGATTGTTGGTGTGAATGTTAAGAATAATAGTTTAGATATCGACTTCATATTATATTTCACACCTGACTCATATGTTAAGAGAGAAAGGGGGCCACTATAACTTACTTTCAATCACTGGTTCCAATAAAAGAGGATTACAAATTTAGGGCTTTCTAGAAATTGCTGGAGTTCAATTTCCCTGGCACGGGCCATGCTGAGTTGAGCTATTAGATTGCAAAATTATTAGAATGTCCTAAGGTCTAAGCCCCATTTTTATAACTGACCTGGAGCGCACTCTAACACTGAGAAGACTTCCCCCTTGGCACTGGTGAAGGTAACACCAGGCTTGCCTCCACTCTGCTGACAAAGCACTGGTGTTTCACTGGGCCATTCTGATGCCGCTGGTGTCTGTGTCTGAACTTCTCTCTCTTCTTTCTTCTCTGCTTCTGGCATCGCCTCCATCTTTTCTTCTTCTACAATAGCTACATTGTCCAAGGTTTTCTTCAGATTCTCCTGCAGCTTTTTTATATCATCTAGAAACTTCTTTTCTCGAGTAGGCTTCTCTGGTTCAACAGTGGGAGAGGTTGGGTAGCCTGTCAGCAGTTGTTCAACTGTCATATTCTTCAGGCTCTCCAAGATCTTGATGGCCTCCTTCAACTCTCGGAAACTCTTTGGGGTTCCTTCCTTGCCCGACTTATCTGTGGCTAGATCAGCCACAGCCATTGCCACAGCACCTTGTACCTGTTCCTCTACCTTTTTCACCTCTTCCACGGGTAGTTCTTCAGGTTCAACTTCCTCAATTTTTGTGGGGTCATCTTCCATGAGGCCATTATCTGTCTCCCAGCTATCACTCTCATCCTCCCATTCATCTGAAGAAGCGCCACTAGTGCTACCATCTATGGAATCAAGGTCTGTCTCTTCATCCATTTCAGATTCTATATTGTACAAGTGCTAGAAGGCAGAGTGAAAAAGAGGAAGAGCCTCAACACATGGGAAAACATCCAATCCTATTTTAAATTTATTCCATGACAATGTAGTCTGATTTTCTTATATTAAAAAGGGATCAACCACATTAATTGCAAATCCAGAGTTCCTAAAGATATGCAATTATATAATTAAAAAAATAAGTCCTTTAAATAAATAAATCAGTTAAACAAACATTTATCCATTCATGGAATAACTCAAAGGCTGAATTCCCATTGGGAAGCAGACCCTACACAATTCATACATCTGGAGTGCTGAACCAGCATTTATCTCTGAAATCAAGGGAATCCCAGGTTTGTTGTAGCTATTTGAAAAGAGACTAACCAGTGCTGAGAGCTTGCACTAGATCAGAAAGCAATATGCATTATCTTTTTAGACTGAAGTCCCAAAGATGCAGTGCTGTAATGTTATCTTAATTATCTTTATACTGTTTTTAACTTCAACCCTTGTTGTTTCTGCTATGTTTTATAAGGCAATTGAAATGATGGAAATCCCTGCATGAATCAAAAATGCCTGTTAGCTCTGCCAGTAAAATTTGATCTGAATACTCTTCAGTTGCCTTACCTCACCACTACGGAACATAAGGAATTAATGCCCTTAATTTTTTTAAGGAATGAATTATTTTTCTGGAATTTTTCTGCATTTTCTTTGTACTATCCTTCAGGCTATCATACACTCACTCTCTCACCTTCCAGGCTCAATAGAATTTGATAAAATGCAAGTCTATACATTTTTATAAAATGTACATATATATGCTTCAGCATATATTTATCCTATAATAAAAATAGAATCTTGGAAACAGGGAAAACATTTTTATTTAAAACAATACTCCTTATAATGCAGAATTGTACAGACAGCTTGCCTTCATGCAAGATTCTTTCATATGATATGATCATGTGTGACAAGAGCAGGATGGGATATACTAGAGGGCTTTAAATCACACAGTCACAATTACGGCACTGGACTATGTTACTATTATTAAAGGGGAACTGCTCTATTTAAGAAAATGAAGCTTTGATTGTCAAGTATTTATTTAAATGAATAGGCTTCTGAACCTGGAGCAGGCCCCAAACTAAAACATTTCAAATAGGTTAATGGTCACTAATTTTGTTTCTAAGACAAATACAGGAGTTCCTTAAAAGATAGAAATATATATTAGAATAGTAGGCCTTAAAGAGAGCATTAAACATATTTCAAAATAACAAAACCACAGTTATATTCCAAGCATAAGGCAACTATGTAAAAGCATAAACTCCCGAGGAAACTGTTTTTATTCTACAGTGTAAATGAGATGCCAATAGAACTAGTTTAATGAACTAACAGAACAATCTTCTCATATATTCTAGAAAGCTTCAATATATGGAAGCTACTTAGTAAAAAGGAGATACCTTATTAAGAAGTTTATTATTTACCTGTGGCAGAACAATTGTCCTGGAATTATCTGCCCATACAACTTCTACTTTACTGCTGAAATCCACTCGGGCCACCTGTCCTACAGAGGGCTAAAGAAACAAAAGCAATCATTATTAATTTTATAATCTACATCCTACCTTTTATAACCACCAAAGTTTAAAGCTTGTTATTAAACATATCAACAGCACAAATACTAATACTAAACTAACCCTTATTTCAGTTCTAATGGCCAGGTTAAAGAGACCTATTTTAAGATTAAGAAAGGTTTGCTAAACCAGGCCCAAAGCCTCTGAACTCCAATGTTTGTTCCCCACAGGGACTGCCATATCTTTATGGAAGCCCACAAGAATATGAACACAAGAGCACGGAAGTATTGAGTTTCTTAATTATGAAAATAAAGTCTGATAGGATGTTGCCTGTTCCCCTTCCCAGTTTTACCACAGGGTAAACTGGTAGACAGAGCAAAAAGAAAGAAACAGACTGGGTCAACAAAGGTAATCTGAAATGGACACTACATGACAGATGCTTACTGCCAGATGCTGATCTGGCATTAAGAACGTAGGATCTCTGAGATGGAGTTTACCTTTGTAGTATGATTACATTGCACCAAAAAAGGGATTACTGACAAAGATAATTAACTTTCATTCCCTATAATTCTGCATTCTCCCATGCTGCACATATTCTCTCCCCCTGGTAGTTGCTTTCAAATAATTTCCAATCTTTATCATTATCTCTCAACATTGGCCTCCAATTAAAAATATCCATATAGTTACCGCCATGTTACAAAGCTTTCCTCCTCTCTGCCATTTGTACATGACTGAGGGAATGGGTGGGTGAGAGGAGACAGTATAAAGCATCTCCACCCTGAGTCTCTTTTCTATAGCTCAGCTATGCAATGTACCAATGATGGCCAGCCAAGTGGGAAAAAAACTATCTTCGAGTCTTTTAAGAAGAAAGTGTCTCTGATGGGAAATTGAGAATATGAGCAGCACAGCTACTCGAGAGGAAGGCGGTCCCCTTAAACAGGGAATCTAGGCAGGCAGATAAAAACCCTGGTCAGGCAGGAACTTTGTCCCTAACTTCTGTAATAATAATTATTGCCTTTTCCAAGTAAACGATAAACAGGACCAAGAATATAGTATGACCAGAGGAATGAAGATTGCAACAGCTACCATAACCATTACTAAGAGGAAGATTTCATATACATAATGCTTTCTAGATTCATCTCCAAGGCAGTGGAGCGTACTTTTAAAAATCCTTTCCACTGTCACAACTATGTCTCCCTTTGGAAGAAAATAAATTTCAACTACTATACAATATTTGATAAGCTTGCCACCTAGTGGTGGTTTAGGAATTGAGATTGGAGCCTTGCAGTTTCTTAAGACTGGTTCCAGCTTTCAGAGAAAATGGACATAGAATCTGCCTAATTCACATTTGATTGAAGGAATGTAGGAATGTGAACAAAGGCTTCAGATGATCCATGCCAAGGCCAACATGTATTCTATTCAGAAGGATTTTGGAGGAAGAGGAGAGTGAGAAAAAGTCAAGGATATCTAGCATGTCCTGGCTAACAAGGATGGAAGCGGCTGGGAATATTGGACAGGCAAAGTTCTCGTTGAATATACCATGCCTGAAGCCAAAGACAAAGGTAAGGGATGAAAGGAGTGGGAAGACTGGTGGCACAGAATGGCCATTCAGAAGAGGAGACAAGAAGAAATGACGTGCACCAACCTTTTCTTACTTGCCCTCAGGACCCCCGGTTATTTCAGCCAAAATCTGCATAGCTGCTGAACTACAGAATCAGAATTTATTTTGCCATGCGTGTCAAGGAATTTGTTTTCACAGGCCACGTAGCAACACTTCAGTAGAACTTCGATGTAAATATTCCAAATTTAAAATTAAACACAATTGCTATTTTGTGTATAAACCCAGTAGGGCTACAAATTCAACCAGAAACCAGACTTCAAAAAGCACTTGTCCAAAGGAAAATTATACTTGAAGCCATTAATCAGTTTTAATAGGAAACCTTCCATACAATTTCATTACTAAAGAAAGTAATTACAAAAATAAAACTGATCTGTTGGGCTTGTTGCTGAAACTCTATGTAAGTTTTAACATTTTGCAGCTATTTGACTTTCCTTGCTTGCAAATCAGCAATTGGTTCTGCTACAAAAGTAAGAACTCTTTTATGTGAATTATGTGAAGGGATTTCCTTGCATAAAGCACACAGCATTTATTTCCACTAGAAAAAGCATTGGATGCAAGCCCAAATGCCTTTCAGTTCAAACTAGAAGATTGGAAACAGAGATAACTGACCCAACAGCTCATTTTCAGGTCATGGTGCTCACAAATTGTACCAAAATCATACTTTATCACGCACCTCGTTTTCACCAATTGAAGCACCATCCTCGGCATTGCCAATGAGGATTACAAAGTCAGTTGTGCGGAAGCGGAAGTCTGGGTGATCAGCAATGTCATACACGCTAACATCCTCCTCCTCTCCAACCAGCTGGAAAAAGTCACACAAAGATAAAGGCCGGTCCATGCAGAGAGCCTCAAAGGTCAAAATCCGTTTTTTAATTTGCTGCTGTTATGTAATGACCTGCATGATACTTAAGTGTCTTTTAAAAACAGGTAACTTGCCCCTAAATCTACTACTTCAGAATGTGGATGGCATTGAACAGTATTTCTGTAGCCAAAAGGCATCACCCCCCAAAGAACATAAAGCTTATGTATAATTTATACTGAGCTATCAGAAAACAAGGAGGAAGTTTTTCATCTCAAGCACTCAACAGCTGAGCACAGACGTACTGTATGCAACATATTCCCCTAGACTTGTGAGTAGTCTATTACGACTTAATATTGATTCTAAAGATGTCTGTCAGGGCTCTCTCTATAGATCTGTACTGTTGTGTAAGAACCTACACGTATACTGTGCTATAAGCATCATCTGCATACATTAAATCAGTGCTGTATTCTCTTCCAGACTGAATTTATGAACATTTGAAGATTATCTAAATGTACAGTTTGATGATGAGGATGATTGTGCCTCTGAGTCAATTTTAGCTCCTAATGACTGCCTGGACTAGTCAGTGCAGTTTTCTTGTCCAGGATTTTGTCCCTGCCTTTTTCCTAGGTGACTGGCTCAAGGTCACCCAGCTGGCTTGGTGCAGTTTCTCGCCTGGATGAACTGAAAATAAACCCTCTTCCCCCAAATGTTTTGGCATTTGGATAGTTTTTGTTTAGGTCTTGCAGATAAATCTTAGCTTAGCTTAATTCAGCAGTGAAAAATCAAACTGAGGCCCTTTTAGGAGACAGACTGAATAGCGACAAAGCTAGTAGTATACTGGGCACATTGACGTACACATTCTGTTTTATTCTCAAAGCTCAGAATGAAATTTTCCTCAGGAAAAATTTTTTTACGCTTATTTCACAATACAAAATATTTATCCCAGAGGCCAAGAGAAGAAAACAAAACAAAAATCACACACAGCCTTTATTTCTTACCTCCACATCATCTCCACTAGGTCTCAGCTTGAACCATTTCACCACACAGGTGCGACCAATATGGTCACCTGACTGCACCACTCCGTACATACCAGGATCCTGAGTACTCTGAGCTATTTAGGATCAAAGAAAGAAGCATGCATTAGTAAGACACAACAATGCAATGTACTTTTGCTTCTACATTATTTTGAGAAATATCCAATCTTTGTTTTTTCTTGACTTATACTCCATTGCTGGTGATGAATTAAAAATAAAAAAATATAAAAACCAACCTTAGTTGGCTTTGATAAATAACCAAACTTGTTCTTGTCATAATTGTGTCTGTCTTTTTTTTTAAATTAGAAGTTTTTATTATTTTCAACAAGATACAAACATACAAAACATAAAAATCCATAATTTAATATTCCAATCAGCATCCGCCAACTGAATAAACATATTATCCATCATCAGTACTTATTCAATCATATTCATAAAATTTTACACCTATTCCTTCCATCTTCCATTAAACATTTAAATTCATGTTTTATAAAAAAAAGTCATTTTTCATTTATGTAAATGTTCACCTTAGCCATATCCTGATTTACCAGTACTAGCCTAAATTGTGATTCTATCAATTTTACTTCACTTTTTAAACTTCTATGTACTAATCCCCTTTAAGCCTCTTAAACATTTTACATAATTTCAAATCCTATAAACAAGCAAATCAATTTTAACCTATTTCATATAAAATCATGCTTGTTTATTTTTTAAATCTTCAATTTCTGTTCATTTGATCTCTTATCCCATCCTCCTAGTCCAGTTTAGACATCTTGCACATTTTAAATAATTTCAAATCTTATATATCGTCCTATATATGGTAAATTATCATTTTTCTATTAAACCTATTTCAAACACGAAACATCTTAATCATTGCAGTGTTCTCCCCCTTTTAAGCATTACAACATAGTAAGAAACTTGTCATTTATACCTTAAGTATCTTCTTTTATAAAGCATCCTGTATAAATCAGTACCCCATATCAAACTTATATTTTATTCTATATATCATTTTTGATCATGTAGTTATTCACTATTATCCTGAATATCAATAGAGTTCTAGTTTTCATGTTCAATTCCTTGTTGAACTTATTTCAAACATCAAATCCGTATTAAAAAATCTTAAACATTATATACAGTATATATTTTTGGTAAAACATCTTGTTATAGATCTCTGCACAATCAAAACTTATCATTTTAATCTATAAAACATTTTTAATTATTTAGTTAATTACTTATATTCTAATTGCCAATACAATTCTGCATTTCATATTCGGCTCCTCATTTACGATATTCTTATCTGTCCAATTTTTTTCCATATCTCCCACGTCTGAGTCTCTCTTTCTTTTGATAATGCATCTCCTCTTCTTCTTCTCAGCTCCTTTCTTATTTTCCTTCAAACTTTCTCCGATCTTTCTGCTGGGATCTTAAATTTCTTTCGAACTAGCTTGTACATTCTTTCTCTTTGCTTGTTTCTTGTCATTCCATTCTTTGAGGTTGTTAATGTACTCCTATTAAAGTCCTTTCGCCTTTCCTTGATCCTCCTTTGATCTTTTGAGTGCAAATTCAGTTGTTTATTCTGAAGTACAATCACATCTAGAACAGCCTGTTGTTTTTCTTCTGTATTTTCCAATTTGTCAGTGTAATTATCATCCATGCTGCAGTCATCCAACTTTTCTTTAGTTCTGCTTTTTTCTTTTGGCTTTAGTATATATCTATCCTCCAGCTTTTGTAAACTCTCTTTAAAATTAGCTTTTTGTAACTCCATAGATGTCAATAACATCTCCTGTATACATTTTACCATTGTTATTTTTTGCAACAGTCTTACTTAGTACTTCCCTTATTTTACAGCAGATTTTAAGGTTTCATTTATCTTCACGTAAACAGTTGGCAGCTGCAATCTCAAGGTCAGGCAACTTTCCTTTCAACACCGGATTTAATTTCTATAAAAAATATCCACCAACACCTTAGAAATTTTCCCCAATCTTGCAATATGGAAATATCTTTTAAGCTTCAATATAAGTAAAAAGTTATTTTTACCTTTCTAGACTCTTTATTTCAGTCTCATATTTTCTTTCCTTTTTAAAAAAATAAGTAACCCCTTCTGTTTTCAATTGCCATTTTTTCCCCTTCTTTCAGGCATTAGGTCTTTTTCAATGAGGTACAATAGTCTTTTTTGAACAGAATTTTAGTAACTCACCCAGGTGGCTAGATGTTGATTTTTAGCTTATTTTGGCAGCTTGCTTCCAAGCTTCTCCATTCTGCTTTGTAGCTCGTCTGTGGCTAAACGCTGCAATGATCGCAGCCCAGCGTTGCAGATCTTCTGAGAGGTCCCTTCCCACTCCGAGGGTGGTCCCCTCGGAATGCGGAACATCCCATCTCTTTGTTGCCTCTCCAGGGCAACTTTAGGGTCGGCTCCTCCGACCCGATCTGCAAGCTGTCAGGCAGCTGTCGGGAGCCTCCTGAGTCTGCTGCCTCTCTGCCATGCTGTCCACTGGAAGTCATAATTGTATCTGTCCTTGATGGCTCCATTATACTGAATCTGAGAGCCATTGAAGGCTGAGCGCCTGCCTGAGCTTAGAGAGAGATGGGTTCACATTTCCACTTTGCAATGAGCAGAAAGCAGCATGGGATTTCTCAGTTTTCCAAGTTCCCCCAAGGTATTGTTTGCAGCCATCTGCTAACATGGTTTTTTAAATAATGGAGGCACGAAGGGGGAAAAAAACCATGAAAATTCACCTCAGACAAATTTTAATTATTTGAATCAATGTACTTGTTTTTAATATGTTATGTTCATCTTTTAAAATTGGTCTAACTTAAACTCACTCTAGGAAAATTGGTTCTGAATGAAAAATACATATGTTTAATATAAATATATATATAACTTATACACATACACACTTTATAATATGCCAAAATTAATTTATTCAGGTAGTTATATAAAACAACTGTTCTCAGAATCTCCTAGCTAGTATCTTGGAATGGCACCTTCCTCTGACCTAGAGTGGCAGGAGGATTCATTAATTCTCTAATAAAGGAGGAAGCATAAGGTTCTGGCATTTAAGGCTTATCCCAACTCTAAAACTTAAGCAAATGGAGTTATGCAAGAAACAAAGAATGAACTATACATATTAATGGTTAGATGAACACATGATGCTTTTAGAGACAATGAGATGGTAAAGAATTGATCTTAGGAATGTTTATATACCACTCTCATTATGTGGCATTAGTACAATTTAAATAACTGTTATATTTCTCAAATCAGAAAACTAAATACTAGTCTCCATAGGATAGGTTAGAAAAAGATAAACTAGGACAAAAAAAAACAATGACAAAGAAACATCCTATATTTTTCAGAGGCTAACATAGGGTATCTTATGACTTACACAGTAATAAGTTATAGTCTTCTGGCCTAACATACTAAGAGCTTTTGTAGAAATTTACAAACAAAGGCCATAATTATAAAGAAGTGGTATCTATTCAATGTTTGGTGAATGGATGGATGCTCATGTAAACATTTTTCTAACCAGAGTATTTTACACACTAAAATAATATAGTCTTTAAACTATTTAAATCCAGTATTTTACTATTCAATACATTCAGAAGAAAGGAAATGGAATTTCTCACTTAAAATAACCTCTGAAAGGTATGTAAGAAATCACTGAAACTGTTGAAAACGTTAAGTACAAAAGAAATATAGATTTATGCCCTTAGGAAGCACTGCAATTTCTAGAAAGATTTATAAAAGATTCAGATTGTGAACTTTTTTTGTTGACTTTCAATGTGGTAAACTGCTAACTGGCAGCTTCCTAAAATTTATTTTGCTAAAGACCAATAAATCAGATGACTACTACAAGAGATCATCTGGACTGAAAGCAAACAGCATGTTCAATTTTTTTCCTTCTTGTTCATATATTTGAATAAAAAAATTGAGAGACAGAAAAGCAGTGTTCTACTTAGAGAACCTATTTATTCAATATACAGTAATATTAATATAAAAAGGGTTACATTCTGACATTAAAAAAGATGACTTAAAAATCACTATTCTGTAAACTATTGAGATTCAAGAAATCGGCACTTTCCAAATTGTGATTATTTCTACAACTGCTGGGTCTAGTTGATTTGGGGTGCTGGTGGTAATAATATTTATGTGTATAAGGGAAAATGCCACATTATTTTAATTACAGAAGTAGTATGATGAAGAGTACAACTGCTATTGTCATGCTATACAATATTGATAATCTCTAGATCATTGTAAACTGGGATGACAACTTCCAGAATTCCCAGTCAAGCATTATCCAGACTGACTGATGACGAAGCTGTAATACCAACTCATCTAGGTTTCAGTAGAACAAAAAAAGATGTGTGAGACACTATTGGCAATTTGAAAATCTGGATTGAAAAGTTCATGTATAAATTGTTAATAATAAACACATTTTCCAGAGGGAATGCATTTCACCAATTACCTCTTTTATCTACTACAAAATCCCCAGGGCAAAACTCATTATTGTCCAAATGATGGACAGGAAAGAGCTCATTGGAACGAATATTTTTCTCCACCGTGCCATCCTGCCACATCACATCTGCTGATGTCATTGTTGTCACCACTTCTACAGCAACCCTGTTACCAACAAGGATAGAAAATTACTAAGGAAACTTCTTACAGCAAGTCACGGTAAAGGTTAAAAAAATGTGGCATTTTAAAACATCCTAAAAAATTGACGCTAAAGCTGAATCTACTACAAAGGTGGCTTTTGAGAGAAAAACCTTTTGGCTGCAAAAGCTGGCCAACTGAACACAATAGTAGGGATTAAATGAGCTCCCAGATGCAGTTTATGCTACAATGGAGCAAAAGGCCTAGCCTTTATTGGGGAAGTTTGTACTACAGAGCTGTCATTTTCCTGAAATTATGAATGAATCGTTTCATTTCTATCTCATCCCAGGCTGGATAGTGAACAGGAAATATAAAAATTACAAAGCAATAATATCTTTCCAAAACTGATATATGGTGTTTTAAAATCCTATGCCGGTGCTCACAATCAGCTCAGGCCAAGCCACAGAAGAATAAGTCTCGCTTGCTTTCAAAATGCATGGAGGGTTAGAATTATGTGTACATTCGGGGGGGAGAGAATTCCACAAAATGACAGTTACCAAAGGCAGCAGCAAGCAGCAGAGACACCTAACAGGCTCTCCATAATTATAGGTTATAGATGTATATATAGTCTCCTGCTTAAGCTGGGGGGTTGAACTAGAAGACCAGGGCTGCTTCCAATTCTGTTGTTTTGTTATTTTCAGTCTGGACAGGCAGTTTCAAAGCTGATATATCCAAGTGCTTCAGTATCTAATGCTTTAAAACAAATGACCAATACTTTGAATTGGGCCAGGAACCAAGAACTGTCCTGCCAGAAACTCCCTTGGCTTTCCAAAAAGGTGGGGGTAAATGTCAATAGATTGGGGCTTGATTAATGCAAAAAGAAGATTGAGTCAGCTGACTATTTTTGGTAAAAGCTTTTATACTTTGTGTAATTCTCTCGTCCCCAAGGAAGGTATACATTTTAATTGGATATCTATTTAAGATATATCGAACTACCGTATTTTTCGGCCTATAGGACGCTCCGAATCCCACGGAGCGATTTCCCCCGCCCCCCGCGGGGTGCCGGGAACACTCCAGTCCAAGCAGCGGGGTGACTCCCCC
>JANHFO010002062.1:39637-51688 GCA_032468095.1 Pareas carinatus
TGAATACTCTGATTCCTACACGGGAAAAGACCCAAAAAACCCCAGAACTACATATATATATATATATATATATATTGCACTATTTCCTTTTCTAATTGTTCAATGAAAAAATTGTTCTTAATTTTCAATTCAAATGATCACTGAAAGCAGTGGATGATTTATACCAGCGGTCCCCAACCTTTTGGGTGCCAAGGACCAGTTCTATGGAGGGCAATTTTTCTGCGGATCGATGTGCGTGTGGTATTTTGAACAATGCCTTGATCCCATGTGTGCATGGATGGGACTTGATAGGTGCGGCCCGGTTCCTGGCAGGCTGCAGACTGGTGGCAGTGGTTGGGGACTTCTGATTAACTCTTCTTCTTTCTTGACTGCTTGATTTCATGCTACTTTGCCACTAAAAAAATATGCTTACTGATTCCAGAAAAAATGGCTAATAATATAGAAATGTTTTTACTTGTACCTGTAATAATATTTATTCCAATCAGAATAAGTGCAAACTGTTCCTTGCAGGAATCAGTATCCTAGCAAGAGGTTCATCTGTGAACAATAATTTGCCTTAGTGCTGATATTACCGATCTTACGAATCCTTTCTTCAATAATGTCACAGGCTATCATGCTTATCTTTGAGCAGCATTTGCACATGAATATTAAAATACATTATTATGTTTACATAGATAAATGATCGAGGCCTTGCAAAATATGTCTGTTGCAGCTAAATTTAATAGTAGTAACACATTAGATATTGCTTTGCCTCTTTGTCCAACACATAGCAACACTTACACGTGAGCCCATATGCCTGACGACATCTCGAGGCACCACTGACCTGTCTTCGAGCTTCAACTAGAGTTGAAGAAAAGAGAGAGAAGACAGTATTAATTCTATGAGCATGTGAACAGCCAATATAATTTATATACACTCCCCGCCCCCCCTCAAAATCCTATCACTATAAGAGCAATCAATACATAATGAAGTTTACAACCATACAGTACAAGTCTTGCATCTCTTCTGTTGGTCATATACTTGGGAATCCCACAAGAATATATATTATTCTATTCTATTTGTAATCTGTCATTTCTCAAAGCAATTCAGGCTTACACCAATAGGTTCTTGGAATGACTTCCATTCCCATACCTAAGAAGACCTAATTTGCTTATTGTTAGAATCAGACTGTAAAATGTATTCTTAAACTGTTATTTCATCACTAGTCTGAATATCACCTTTAATATTGCATTATAACATCATATAATCACTATACTGAAGATGCCACACAAACTTAACTTCTGCAGAATAACATGCGCTATTCTGATTAACGAAAGGGTAGGTATTCCTATATCTGCAACAGCTATACTGCACAAAAGAATGCAGTCACATACCAGCAATATCAGGCAGCGATAATGAAATGGGGATAATTGGCATATTAACATGTGTATACTTTCTTGACAAGGCATATACTGCCTTTTCTGTTGCTGGGTGGTCTCCGGAGCAATGCTATCTTTTCCATCATCTTGTATCATCAATATTAAAATATAAATGGCAAAACATTTCCAGAATGTAAAAAATGGTAAAATGCAAGTACTTACATTATTAATAACCTGTCATACTAGAAAATAGATATGAGGACATAGTCTACAAATGTCATGTATTTATACCCAGTAACTTATACAGTATATGCTTCCCAGTATGGTGCCTGAATAAAGATTCATCATTAAATAAAGCAACTATGATTGCACTAAAAAGCTTTTTAAAAATTTGCATTCTCGAAAAATCAGTATTAATTATGACAGAATTCTAAATTCTGCTTCCACATACTCTGACAAATACATGTAGGAATGTGAATTGTTGCATCCCCTTCCAAACCACATCATTGCTGATACACAAGCAATTTCCCCACTATGCTAATTTTTGGTCTCTCTTGGTCACTTTGTCTCTCTTCTTACACTTTTATATACTCTTTCAATACACTAAAAATCTATATTTTACCTTGGCAGAACAATACTTGTCTGCAATCACCAGTCCAAAGGTCAACAATTGTTTAGTGTGAGAAAGAGAACTATTTTTATATAGCTTCCGGGCCATTTTGAGATAATCTGCTACCTGATTTTAAATAATGTAGAATAATGAAATAATGTTAAATAATGTCAAAAAATGTAGTTCAGACTAGAATTTTGCCAGTAAAATCACCAATGAGGAACATAACCAAAGTAACATTCCAACTGGCCTGACTCATCCCAGCAGAAGCTTTTCAACTACAGGAGACTTGCAAAACCTGGACAATATTTCATTACATTGCTATGTCATGAAATCCTCTAACTTGGAACTTGAGGGGTCTGACCCAGCAAATTGTCAGCTTCAGCAACCCACAATTAATCCACTATATGAGGCTGACTCAACAGATAGTCAGCAGGAGCACACGGGGAAGAAATCAAGTGACATTAGGCTGGTACCTGATTAGATACCCAGCTGTAGAATATACTAGCAGATCTGGAGAACCAGACAAAGGTGATCCACTTCACTCTTTGAGAAGGAAAGATGTCAGAGCATGCAATGGAGCCAATTGATAGCCCCTCAGTTGGAAACAACTCAACAACCTCAGAGCTGCATTTCTGTGTTGATTGCTTCCTGCTTTGCTCCTTGACCTAGCCTTTCAATTCAGACTGGCTGACTAAGCTCCTTGATGTTTGTTAGGCTCTCTGCTGCCGCCGTATCCGGTGCTCTGGTTGTTAACTATAGCTTGACTCTGGGACTGAACTTTACACTAACAGTGCTGTGCCTAACAATCAGGCAAGAATGAGCAAAATGGGTTTTATTAAAACCAGACACACATCAGGTAATATTTGGCTAGTAGATTTAATTTATTTGACTAAAAACAAAGCTGCAATTCAATTACTAAATACAGAAAAAACCTTTGATAAAATTCACACAAAAGACATGCACGATATATTATTTTAGCAAAATATAGACTCGATTCTCTATGAAATCCTCATATTCCAAGTGAAGGTTAATGGCATTTTTTTCATCTACTTCTCACTTTATAAAGTTACTTGACAAGGATGCTCATTTCTCTCTTTAACCTTTGTTCATAACTTTTAGATTGTACTATCAGACAAGATGATGTCCACAAATTTTTAAGTGTATTTTTATAATATAAATATATATTATATGCTAATGATATTCTATGATTTATCTCTGGACTTCATGCTTTAATTTTGGTTTTCATGCATTTGATTAACACCTTTGGATGAATTCCAGGATACCCCATTATAACTGGTTGGTTGGGATTGATGCCTGTGGATAAAGACTTGCTTATTTATACATTAAGTGATCATCATTTGCACATATCCATTCACTCCATGAACAGATAAATGACAGATATTTATTTCAGTCTGTGACCATCTCCATGAACAGAAGCAGAATGAGTCACAGACTAGGCAGATCTAATAAGTGATATACAATTCCTTTGCTATCAATGTGAGAAGACACAGCCTGATCACCCTCTTTAATGTTATTTTTAACGCATCTTCTGTCACTGTATTAATAAAATTTAACAATGTCAGATAATTTCGATGTCAGTTTACCACTCACTAGATCATAATTTTTTTCACAATTATTATGTGTGTGTATGTGTAGTTCTAGGTGTGTTCAGGTCTTTTCCCGTGTAGGATAGATAATATCTTGGCGACATTTCAACGAGGTCTCACTCGCCATCTTCAGGCTGGTGCTTTTGGCTTCTTCTAGCAAGAAGATTGTGAGATGATATTCCAGGGGGTGCAAAAACGTGGGTTTAGAAGTTTCAAAATTATAGTGTACATGCATAATTCATTGCCATTATTTTGTATGGGGTTCAAGAATATATCAGAAGCATTTTAGGGGTGCGGGGCATAGAAAAGGTTGGGAACCACTGAATTAGACTGAAATGAATTTAATAATGCATGTAATTTAAACATATCTGAGCAGCTAAGACCACTTGAGCATTTCGTCATTTACAACATGAGTATAATTAAACACCAAATACAAGTATGTTTTAAAAGAGATAATGTCAGTGCTGCCTTCAGTGCAGCAGACACAATCCTCTGCATTAAAAAAACATTCACAACCACCCAGCTCCTTTAGGTTTCTCTTGGATAACTTCCGAGGCAATCGTCTAAAACAAGATGGATAGGCTACATCTCTCCAAGCAACTCTCCTATATTTTCAGGCTGTAACAACGGACATTGAATCTAAATGAAAAGGAAGCTGCTGGGATTCCTAGACAGATGCAGTATCTAGACTACATTCAATTCACCATCCAAGTCAGACAGGAAGTGAGTGATGGGCAACTGAGGGCTACAAAGCGCTCAATATTGTTCATCTAGGAAGCTGGTTCAATGAATCCCTCAACATTGCATGCTTCAGAGGGACATTGAGAACTTTTGTGCTGGATTTGAATGTGTTTTTATTTGGAGATTTTTGGGGTGAGGGAAACCTTGGCAATTTTAAAAAAACATATGCAGTCGAAGCAAAATAAAGAGACAAGCACCTTTTGTTATCCTGTAACAATGACATCATCTTACTATCATCTCACTTTTTCATTGCATGGAAATAATAAGATAATCCAACTGTGGTCTGTTGAAAAGTATGCCTATGATATCTAGTTACGTATTTCAGATTAGCATTAATGTATCTGTGACAAAAATCTCATTAAGAACACTCCTCATCAAAATTCTAAGTTTTATAAATTACTATTCAGTAAGCAGCCTAAATGAGGTTGCATGTCAAAGTTGCCATGGAAACTATTTCCACAGTAATATATATATATATATATACATATCAGACAAGCAATGTTCCATTGAACAAGTCAGTATTCCACTCTTTCACAACACTTTTTACTGTTTCTCAGTTGAATACAAAAACCCCATCTATTTAGTGTTTAATATTGTATCCATCTTCAACTTGTCAAATTATAGTTTAAAGTTTATCTGCAAAAACCTGGTCTTAATATTAAGTCAGTAAAAACCAGATGTTAACCTCTGAGAAGTTAGCAAAACCTTTAGTATTGCAAACTTGCCCTGTATCACTTGGAAAAAAGTGACATCCTTTTATAGTACATAGATAAGAGGAAACAGTATTTTTTATTTCATTTTCTGCTCACCAGCGAAACCAATATAATATTTATCTATGCACAGTGGCTTTTCCATATGGAGACAATTCAGGAATATATTGACCATGCTCACCACTAGAATAAAAGAGTATTTCCCACACCTATGGTTTTCAATTTTAAGTAGCAGCAAGTTCTGCCAATTAAGAAAATTTATGTAAAATAAAGCAGGCTTTGGGGAAATTTAAACCACAAATATAGCAACACTAGCACTAGGTGGCACTGTTATCTATCAGGAAATTTTTCACAGGCTTCTGCATCCAGGAGTTGAGACAAGGAGTTCATTAAACAGAGCAGTAAAAACAAGAATATAGGGTGGGTGAGAAAACAGGAAACTATTCTACCAACTTCTCCCTTGTGGTAGGCGGGAGGAAAGTCGCACACTATAGCAGAGGTTTTCAACTTTTTTCAAGCTGCAGACCCCAAAACATGTTGTTGCTACCTGATGGACTCCATTCCCATAAATTCAATTAATTACTAATCAACAAATTTCCAAATTTTTCTTGATCTGTCTGCAGATCCCCTGGTTGCCACGGACCCCAATGGGTCCATGGACCCCAGGCTGAAAACCTCTCTGCACTACAGAGGTGTTCAGGTACAAGGTGACATAAACAGTATTTGCCACTGCAATCTCGATGAATGAAGCTCCCAGGGACTTCTGATCTTTCTATTCTGAGGTATTTTAAGACAGGAAATGGTATAAAACTACACTGGTTAAAAGAAAATTTGACACCGAGAACCATTAGAATTATTTAAGTTGTACATATGTGTCTTGTAAAAGCCCTTATACAAGGATCCAATTCTAAGGAAATGTTAAACAGAGAACAGATTTCCAAAAGTCTTTGAAAAACTGGCTTTTATCCCAGTCTAGCTGTTGAGCCTCTGTTAATTTTTCTTTAGTGTGTCTTGTTTGTTTCTTGTAAATGTGCATGGTCCTTTTTAAAATGACATATTGTCTTCACCATTGAAAGTATAAGCTCCCCAGAGTAATTTGTAGTTGAGTGACTTCTAAATTTAATACATAAAACAATGTCACAAGGCATTTTTTGGCAACATGCGATGTGTACACACACACACACAATCAGACTAAAGGTAGTCCTCATTTAGCAACCACAATTGGGATTGCTTCTAATAGCAAGGGAAGTGGATCTGAGAATGGAAAAAGGTTGCAGGTCGATGTTTACATAACCATCTCCTTAATTTTAATCAACTAACCATTATATTAAAAAACGAGTGAGAAGAGAGACTAAATATTCATTTAGTAAAATACCTGTTTTGAATATTTATTTATGACAGAGAAAGGAGGTGCTAATAATGATGCCTTCCATGCTGGATTTAACTTTAAATATTCATATTTCTCAGGAATAGAATGTAGAATTGGCTTTTGATTCTCAAAATTTAAATCTAGAAGTCTGCTTGATCTGAATTATTTTCATGAATGACCAAGAGAATTAATGAAAGATACAAACAGCAATTAAAAATTCTGAATTTGGGACATACCATTATTCGGTTATCTCAAGACTGGATGTTGGGAAGAATGGAAATAAAACAAAATGAAGGTCGTAAAAAGAACTGGAGTGACAACAGAATAACTTTAAAAAGGGAAAATACAAGTCTTGTATTTAACATGTATTAGAAAACAGATTACCGTAATGTGCCACAGAATGAAAGGAAAATTGACCTAAAGAAAGAGAATGTAGAAGGTATGTGGAAAAGAATAAAAAGTGTGTGCAGTTATGTTAATGAGAAAATGAAAAAGGATGAGAAGAAAGAGTGAGAAAAGCTGTGGATGAGAAAAAATGAATGTAAGAGAATGATTGGCAAAAAGGTGAAAGAGGGATATTGTATAACGTAGATATAAAGAAAAAATATAGTTGCAAAAATGTAGTTAAAGAGAGCAAGCAATGGTTAGGATTAAAAGCAGCAGAGAAAATGTAGAGTGGTTTTAATAGAATCATTTCAGAAGTAGGTTAAAAGAGGTAAACACAAAGGCTCCATCAAAGTGAACACGAGTTAAAAATAAAAGTGATGAAATGATTTGAGATGTAACCGAAGTAAGGGAAGGCTAAAAGGAATAATTTACAGATTAGCATGGAAAAAATAATAATATCTCAATATATGTCAATGAGAGAATGTTATAGATTTTTTAATGTCCAGCTCTGAAGAGGGCATTTCCCCTGAAATCAAGCCAATGCCATGAATTCAGTTTTGCTGATAAATAGCAGAATCACTTCTATAATTCAGACTGCAGAGGAATATGAAAGTTACTGGAACAATCTCAGCTTCATTTTTTGTTCAGTGAAAACATTTCAATTCTCTCCCTCTTGCACTGATGTTTGAACTATAGTTAAAAGATGGTGGCGGATGTTTTATAAAGAAAGGATCCATAAACCAGACCAAACTGTACAGTTATAAAAGTGTATGCAGTACACTGAGTGTATCAACTCAGCAGCCAAAATGCTTTATATTCTGAAGATGTATTTCACCAGCTGAAACTGGCAGAGGGTGGAGAATGACACTCAACATTACTCTGCTTATCTCTTACACAGCATAGTTACTAGTATTGATATCAAAGAGCCTCAAGTGCAAAATAAATATGAAACATCGAAAAATGCACATAGAGCTGTTAATAAAATCATATGAAGTACAAATCTATTTTCAAGAAAACACCCACAATTCCCAAATAAAACAATTGCTTAAGGCGGCATAAATAGAATTTCACATCTGAATGTTCCTCTCTCCCTTTAGTATTTCTACCTCAGCCTTTCCCAAACTATACATCCCCCAAAATTCTGGATTTTAAATTTTATTTATTGTATTTGCATACTGCCAAGTCTGCCAGAGACGTCTTATGGTTTACAGCAAAAATCCAGAAACAACCAAAATCTTGAAAACTGAACATCAACAATAAAATGTCCGTGGTATTAAATTGTTATATTGAAGCATAATCATAATAATATTACTATCGTCAACCTAGTGCTAACTGTAGAATAACTATATCATTATTCTATTTCAGAATGTTAGTAGTAATTAGGAATTTCCCAGAAATTCCAAGCCAGTATGATCATAGCCAAAAATTCCAGATGTTGAAGACCAAATATCTGGAAGTATCAAAGCATCAAATTGTAAAATCCTACAGTCTAGGCTTCAACAGTATGTGAACTGAGAACTACCAGAAGTACAAAATGGGTTTTGACGAGGCAGAGGAACTAGAGATCAAATTGCCAACATTCGATGAATTTGGAAAAAGCAAGGGAGTTCCAGAAAAATGTCTACTTCTGCTTTACTGACTATGCTAAAGCCTTTGACTGTGTGGATCACAACAAACTATGGCAAGTTCTTAAAGGGATGGGAGTACCAGACCACCTTACCCCACTTCTGAGGAGTCTGTATGCAAGCCAAGAAGCAACAGTTAGAACTGGACACGGAACAACTGACTGGTTCGGAATAAGGAATGGAGTAAGACAAGGCTGCATACCGTCACTCTGCTTATTCAACTTATATGCAGAGCACATCATGCGAAATGCTGGGCTGGAAGACTCACAAGCCAGAAATTAAGATTACTGGAAGAAATATCAACAGCTTCAGATATGCAGATGATACTACCCTAATGGCAGAAAGTGAGGAGGAACTAAAGAGTCTCTTGATGAGGGTGAAAGAGGAGAGTGCAAATTTGATTGAAGCTCAACATTAAAAAAGATTTTAAAAGATCATGGCATCCTGCCTTATCCCTCCCTGGCAAATAGAAGGGGAAGAAATAGAAGCAGTGACAGACTTCCTTGGGCTCCAAAATTACTGCAGACAGTGACTGTAGCCAGGAAATTAAAAGACGCTCCTCGGGAAGAAAGCTATGGCAAAACTAGACTGCCTATCAAAAAATCAAATATATCACTTTGTCAATAAAAGTCCATATAGTAAAAGCCATGGTTTTCTCAGTTGCAATGTATGCTGTGAGAGTTGGGCTATAAGGAAGGCTGAACGTCGAAGAATCGATGCCTTTGAGTTGGGGTGCTGGAGAAGACTCTTGAGAGTCCCTTCGACTGCAAGGCAATCAAATCAGTCAGTCCTGGAAAAAATCTACCCTGACTGTTCATTAGAAGGACAAATGACGAAGCTGAGACTCGGATATTCTGGCCACCTAATGAGAAGAGAGGACTCATTAGAAAAAGCTGTGATGCTGGAAAAGATGAATGGCCAAAGGAGAAGGGGACAGCAGATGGCTGGATGATGTCATTGATGCAACAGGCATGAGTTTGGGCTGACTGAGGGAGGCTGTGAGGGACAGAGAGGCCTAGTGGGCTATGGTTCAATGGACTCGCAAAGAGTCGTACACTGCTTTGCAACTGAACAAATTATATAGCAAAAAAATGGGCTATTGTGTGGAAATAGCCTTTAAATCAATATGGTAGGTAGTCACACCCACAATTTCACCAATACTGTACTTTATTCACTTTATCTATCTGAGATATTAGTACATTCTTGACTTACAACTATTCATTTACTGACTCTTTAAAGTTACAATGGCACTGAAAAATGTGGTTTACAACCAGTCCTTGCATTTAAAACTGTCACAGCATCCCCAGTCATTTGATCAAAGTCTGGGCGCTTGACAACTGACATATATTTATGATAGTTGCAGTATCCTAAGGTTATGTGATCATCGTTCGTGTTGACCTTCCCAGATGTCTTCTAACAAGCAAAGTCAATGGAGAAAGCTCGATTCACCTAACAACTGCATGATTCTCTTAACTGAAGTGATTCATTTAACAATCATGGCAAAAAAGGTCATTAAGTCAGATTCACTTAACAATCTCCTTGTTTAGCAATGGAAATTCTGGTCTCAATTGAGATCCTAAGTTGAGGACTATCTGTACTTTTCCTTTCTGTTTGGCCATTTAACCTAACTTGTTCTATACTCAGTATTTAATTTTTTACATACATGCATAATGAACTTAAGTTGCAGAGATTTCTACACTGGAAGAGGATATTTTTTTAAAAAAGTTTTGGAAACCTAGTATGTTTGATAAATTCATGTGGCTGTAACAAGGTGGAAAACTGGCAATAGAGGCAGATTCATACAGTAAAAAAAAAGTATATAAGTTTAGGCTATTTTTTTAAATTTCTGCACAGCTACATGTACCATTTTACCAACGTTTAAGCATTATATAAAAACATGCATCAAAGTATTAGGAAAACAACAGCCTAGATACAAATCTCTCAGTTACTGAAGTAAACACTGTCACTTATCAGAATATAATTTTCCTCTCCAAATTAATGAATACAGCCTGAAAAACAATCCAGAGCCACTCTTGCAAATGTCCTGCTGTTTCTCTAAAGGGCGTGTTACTGCAGGGGCAGGGGATGGGTGGGTTTCCCTTTACCTTTCACACATAGTATATTTAACGTTTGATCGTTGCCTCCCCATTAGGAAATGGATGCTTGCTGTAAAATATTCTTGCTGTACAATATTAGATATCAATAATGGGCAACGCCACACTTCCAAACTGGATCAAGAATCTGCTGCACTTCAGAATCATTTTTCCAGGCCAAATTACTGATTAGGTCATTGAGCTGCCACAACGTTCCGAAACTTGTACAATGTGGCCAAGCATGAGTCAGGATATTCCAGAAACTACTGCTAGATCTGATCAAAGTTTAGGCATTAAGTAGATTTTAATTACATCAATACTTCAAAATTTAACCATAAATACTGGTTTTCAATCACAGTTCTTTTCCACATTTGACAATTAGGAATGTTGATCAAGAAAAACGTACTTAAAGAGTATATGCAACTAAAAATCTCTGATAAGATCTCCTATTAATAGAGCAATACTATTTTTAAGAAGGCTAAATAAAATAATGAAATAAAATAAAATACATAAAACAACAACAAAAAACAAAATAGACATTCAATAATTCTCTCTGTTGGTATATTTAGATTTCAGCACAAGATCTAGAATCGAGAAGAAGATAAAAATAGAAACCACGGTACAAAATGTATTCCTCAGTTTATGTCTAATTGATGATATTCAACGGAATATCACTATTTCAGGGCTGTGATTTAATGGGAGTTAAATGGTTGTCTGGAGGATATGTATTGAGTGAAACAAGCTGAGACAGATCTTTAGCTAATCTGCTAATCCAGAAACATTGATCCTGTTGGTTGTCCTAGGAGTGGATGATATTCATCCCCCAAAGAGCTCAATACGACATAGGAGCACACCTAGCTTCTAGAACGTAAGATGGAGGTTGGGGATTCGTAGGGAGTGGCAAATTTTGCCCAGCTTCAAGTAATGTATCCTATTGGATACAGTACATAGCCCTATTTGGACAGGGAAATGTTGACAATATTGCCAATACTTATTCATATCTTCATTACAACATGCTGTACTGGAACTGCCTTTGGATATAGAATGTGGTGGGCAGCTTCATATTAAGGGAGCCAGTTATAGTAGAGTGACACCCATCTTACGGTTGCTGCGCTGGTTTAATGTTGCATTAATTTTAATTGTCCTTTTTACTTGCATACTGCTCCAAATAGGTATTACAAATAAATAAAAATAAGTCCCAAAGGAATTTAATCAGGTTTACTCCCAAGCAAATCATTATTTCCTGAGAAACAGCTGTAGCTGATTTGAGAGATTCATTTTTTCATAGTAAATCTTTCACATACATATTACCCCCCCCATACTTAAGATGGAAGGATCCCACTCTAAAATATCTTCAGAGGTTCACAGTTCTTAACAGGGATAGATTACATCCCAACAAATTCATAATGGAAGAGGAGAATTTGTGGTCCTTTGTATATTACTGTAGATTTTAAATTTCAAAGCAGTGATGTAGTTAAAATTTACAAATTTTAACAGTCCTAGCCAAGATGATTAATGCTAAAGATGTTGTGAGTTATTTCTGGTGAG
>JANHFO010002062.1:51788-62089 GCA_032468095.1 Pareas carinatus
CCATACTTAAGATGGAAGGATCCCACTCTAAAATATCTTCAGAGGTTCACAGTTCTTAACAGGGATACATTACATTCCAACAAGTTCATAATGGAAGAGGAGAATTTAAATTTCAAAGCAGTGATGTAATTAAAATTTACAAATTTTAACAGTCCTAGCCAAGATGATTAATGCTAAAGATGTTGTGAGTTATTTCTGGTGAGTTTTTTAAAGCTACATTTTCAGATGATGGCATGCTTCATAAGAACAGTAAATGTTGGCTTCTTTATTTCAGCACTGATTCATTTGGATAGTTTTCTAGACTCAGAACCCAACAGTCTCTGACAAACTCTAACAGCAGTCTTTCCCAATTAGATGTTCTCCAGAACTTTTGTGATTGGAATTTAAAGAATTCCTAGCCATCATAGTCAATAATTTAATTTAATTTAATTTATTGCATTTCTATGCCGCCCCTCTCCTAGGACCCAGGGCGGCAATAGATGAAGATCCCCTAAAAATACAAACTTTTAGAAAAAAATGGCAGTTTTTGTATGGAGTATGGATGGCATGAGAAGTTAGGAAGCAGATTTATTTTTTCAGGAATTACAACATTATGTCTAGAAATAGCCTCTGAATTGTCCCTACATCAACATTTTGGAAATACAGGACAATGATTCCATGTTTATTGATTGTAGCAGTATAGACATATGGACAATAAATAAATAAATGAAGTCATTAACTTTTAAAAAAACTGACTTGTATTATTATATTTGTATGAAGGTAGGTAGGTAGATGTGGTATACACTAAAAACCCAGTTATTTTTAATATATCAGAGGAGGTTTATTACTTTGTGTGTGGACATACATTCTGTTTTTCCCTTTTCTCATTTAATTGTATTAAAATATTTAAAAAAAACCTAAATTCTGGTCTTGGAATTCTTTTCTTTTTTGACTTTTTATCCTGCTTCCTAGGCAATAAACACAGCAGGGATAAGAATTTTATTGCATACTACAAATGAAGACACTTTTAAATTATTTTTGCACTCACTGCAGTTTAAATTTGGTGTTTATTTTTTCTGTGTTTCCACAGCTTAATGGACCACTTGCTTTCCATTTTACAAGCTTGATAGTAGATAATTATTGATGTACTTGGAACTCCAGCTTTGTAAAAATCTACCTTTCAGAATAATTCACACAGTGAAATGGTGCAGAGGTTATGTTTGGGAACAATAGCAAGCCGCTTCATTGCTAGACTGCATGGCATAATCTGAAACGGCTGATGTTTAACGAACAATTCAACATGGCCGCTTGGAAAATGGCGGCCACTTCCAGATTGCACCATGCTGCCCAGCAACAAAACAGTCTGCTGCTTTCCCAATACAATCTATGCAGCACTGTAGAAAGCTGCAACGCTAAAAAGACCACATTAGGAAAGCAGAGCAGATTGCTCTGTTCCTGGGCTGCTTGAGACACAGTCATGCAGCTCAGGAACACTTGACAGATGGAATGTCCTGCTCTCCTTCTGCAACATGAGGTCCAGAGATCTTTAAAAGCTAAGTGCATGGCGGATGACACAGAGTGAGGAAGGTAGGCCTAGGGGCAGGAAGTAGAGCATGGGATATCTGAGGGAGTGAGGGAAGCCTGAGGCAAGTTGGGCCATTCCAGAGCCTTTCCCATTCCTGAGGCACCCCATGCTCCCTTTAATGACATCAGAGCAAACAGAGGATAGGGGTCAATAAGTGAGACTGTCTTGCTTAAAGTGTGTCCCAACATGTGTTAATAATAAGCAGGCTCCATTATGATTGTAGATCGAGGACTACTACAGTGCATTCTGCTGCTGCTTTATGTTATTTGGTTGGCCATTATTCTATCAACTTGGATGTCCTCTCACTTTCCCTCAGACTCTTGGTCTCTTCTTTTTCCAGCTGGTGAGGCCACAAGGGACAGCAGAAGTACTTATTACTAATCCCGATCTATGTGACATCATACTCTGCATTATCAGATTTCATTCAATTTCTACTTCTTTACTCTGAGGTCATGCATTAGTTGCTGATCTTTTATCTGTATTAGCTATGCCTATTGATTGCAAGCCATCAGCAAAATCTGGCAAATGTTCATCATAACTCAAGACCATTAAAAACAGTGAAATTGCATTTAGATTAGACACCTGCAAGATTTTAAAAACTCCTCTAGAACAGTACATTTTAACTACATCAACACCTTGTGCCGAGTTTCAAAATAAAACTCATAAAAACAGCACCTTTTTTGCTAGATTTTGAACAGTTTTATTTTTAAAAGCTGTATTTGGATGATGTCCATATATATTTCCTATTTTAAAAGATATATTTATTTAAGTTGCATTTTTGGACTATGGTATATTATGGCTATACTTAAAATTTAGTCTGAAAGATTGTTTTAAGCTTATCACTTTAAAAGTCTTTTTCAAAAAGATCCAGACAAAAATCTCTTTAGTTCCATTATTGGAGGGAAGCAAATAGCAAACTGGAAAATATGTGGTCCAATTTTCTTTAATTTTTAAAGGTGCTTAAAAAAACCTGCCTATGTGGTGTTCTCAATGTCTCCTACTATGTGCGGGTGAGTTTGAATATATGTGTTTTTATATTGGAGAAACATCACTTTTGGAGAAGGACATTTTTAATTTAAATACTGTGGCAATGGCACCCAGACAAAGGATTATATAAATTTGAATAGGTTAAATTATTTTACATAGCATGTCTGTCTATCTACCTGTACTTCCAAATATCCTTGATATTTCATTTATGTAGTGTTTTTTCAGTGTTTGGAAACGGATGGACACAGAATGTACAGTGGGACAAAAATGTTTCCAGTTAGTCTATCTCCACTTTCTACCTACTATAGAGCAAAACATATGTGCAACAACATATCACTCCAATTTTATCATACAATATTCAGTATACATTAAGCTTGTATGTTTGGACTATACCAAAAACCTTTAAATGAATTGCTATGAGGGTCAATTACACATTCAGCAAACATGTATTTGTAAAGTCATGACTATAATTCAAGAATTTACATGCATATTCAATTTTTCGGTTGGAGTTAACAAAATAGCTTCATCAAATGCTACTTCCCATTCTCCATCAGTCTTTAATTGCATCCAGAGATCCCACAGAACTGCGTGATATCTATATATTTCCTCGAAAGTAAAATAGGAGCCAATATTTTTTAAACTCAATTTAAAAATGGAAGTTTTATCAGAACCCTTCATTTATTGCAAGCTTCAAGTATTTATTAATGCACAAGGGCCAGAAAAACAACTGGGTTCACTATCGCCAGTACCTTGCTGAGATTTCATAACTAGAACATATACCCAAGCTCTGTTAAAGGGTTCTAGAAACAGAAATATATCTGAAGAAATGTTTTAAATTCCGGGTAATTGCAGTCATGCAGTAGACAGTAACTTTTATCTAGGACTAAAAACAAAAATAAAAAAGTTTAAACATCCCAGAAGACAAAAAAAAACATCATATTCTTGTCAAGTGACCTACACGGATGTACCCATCAAGATACCTGAGCTTAATTCAAATGAGTTTTTTAAAGCATATATTGAGAAAGAAACACAGAGATTTCGTGACATCAGACTGCCTTCTGATACTGTTTAGATGCATTAGGTTATTTCTGCCAGAAATCTCAGCCATGCTAAGTAAGAATTCTGGAAATTGCGGGTCAACGTATACCAATGGTATGACATTCAGATTGGCGTGAGCATACTGAATCAAATACTGGAACAGTTTCTGTAAATTATGGGATGCTTGTCAGCACTGCTGTGTCAGAGCTTCTGGGGATAAACAGGAATTATGTGAAAACACAAGCACCCAATATTCAGTCCAGTGATGATTACTGTATATTTTAAATATATAGCCAGTTAAAATTCTTTTGTTGTGAGCTGCTGTTTTGCAATTTCAAGCATGACAATGGAAAGACAAATCAGGGTGAAATTTTACCTCCAGTACTTAGTAAATACACTTCAGGAGACATGTATTAAGTACAACAAACTGCCAGATCCAATGACAAAGCTGAAAAAATAGTATAGATAGTACTGGCCTAGCAATCATTCATTCAGCAACTGTTCAAAGTTACAATGGCACTGAATGAGGAGACTTATGGCCAGCCCTTGAAGTTGATCACTGCAGCATCCCTGCAGTTACAGGATTGCCATTTGTGACCCTTAATGCCGTCTTCCAACAAGCAATATTAATGGGAAAGACTGCACGTAATGACTGCAACTCTAACTGCTGGAGTAAATCAACAATGTCACATGCTTTTTTGCTTAACAAAAGCATCACTTAGCATTGGAATTCCTGGTCCATATTATGGCCATTAAATGAAGACTGCCTATAACTTTGTTTTCAAATATAAGCATGATGTGATTTACAAACCATATTTTACCATTACAGATAATCTCTCAAAATTTTAAAAGATGCCTAACGAAGGCCATAACTTTTTGCTGACTCATCTTATATTTTCAGGCTGGAAGAAGGTGGATACTGATATGTTATTGATTGGTGGAAAATTCTAGAGAGGCCTGCTCAAGAGGATGGCTGGGTGTGATTATGGGAAGTGTGGTGAAGACCAAAGGTGAGAAGGTGCCATATGGATTTCCCTGCCAATACAGAATGCTCTCAGTAGAACTGAATATGATAGAAGGAAAACAGATCAAAGGTTTCACAAGCCAGAGAAAAGACAGTTTTGGAGTGCCTGAAAGAAGTAAATTGCCAATAAGCGATTCCTAATTTAAGATGTGTGGACTTCAACTTCCAAAATTCTGATCTATGTATGTACTTTAGCTTTAAAATTAGGAAGGCGGTACAGTTAAAAATAAAGTACAGCTAATCCTCAACTTACAACTGTTTGTTTAATTGACTGTTTGAAGTTCTGATAGCTGCATACCTCCTTCATGGTCATATGATCACATTCTGGGCACTCAGCAGTTGCCTTACCTTTACGAACAGTTGGAGCATTCCATGGCTAAGTGATCATAATTTATACCCCCTCACCCTCGTTTCCAGCAAAAATGCTTAAAGGAATACATTGATTCATTCAATGACTGTGGCATTTGTTTGATGGTCACCACATTCACCTAATAAGCATGGCGTTTGCCTAATTGCTATAAAACGAATCATAAAATTGGATTTGGTCACATGCTGCCTCGACTTACAATCATCATGACTTACAACAGAAATTCACGGCTCCATTATGATTGTAAGTCAAGGATTACATGTAGTGCATAAATTCACATCATAGACTATAAATATATTTTCTCAAAAAGCACTTTGGACTGAAATGTTGTATGGATAGAAATAAATAAGTAAATAAACATCAGGAGGGGAAAGCTCACTCTGCAATTTGAAAAGCGAATGGCTTAGCTGTATTATCAAGGCTTGAGAGAAGGGAGGAATTTGGAATTGAATGTAATGCAATTAGGTCACTTGTCAAATGAGGATAAGCAAATGAAATTGCTCAAACCTCTCACGTAATATGCTTCTTAATAAAAAGGAGGAAAAACTTGGCGTTTCACACTGAATTTCTATTAGATCCCAAGAGCAGCTTACCACTATTTTGCACAAATATGCACAACTAAACAAAATGTAGACTATCCTTAATATAAAAGCATCGGATTATAACATCAATTGGTATAACATTAAAAAAAAAATCTATGGAAACATTCTGTTAATGTCTCAATTCTCCAGCTCCAAAGGACATCAGGGAACAGAGGGAGGAAAAGTCCTATGATCCTCTAAGAAAAGCTTCTCTCATGAACAGTGACTTCAGTAACTAGCCAAGAAAGCTGCAGAGATGAAAGTGATAGACTGAGATTGGAAGGGCAAAACTCAGCAATAATTAGTAAATAAAGGTAGTAAAGCTGAGAAGAACAAAAGAGAGAACATCAGAGTTTTTAATTTGATATCTCATTAGCAATGTATCCTGTTTAAATGCCTCTGAGTGTGAACCATTTTCAAGATTTATTGTATTTGTTTTCCTTGATCATGGGTATTTCTGAATCTTTGGTAGACTTGAGAAATAGCTACTTATTATTATGTGACAAAATAAGTCTCTCTGCCATAAGGTGAAGGTAAAGGTACATGCGTGCTAGTCAGAGTCGACTCTAGGAGTGGTACTCGTCTCTGTTTCAAAGCTGAAGAGCCAGTGCTGTCAAAAGACGTCCTTGTGGTTACATGGCTGACATGACTAGATTGCCAAAAGGCACACATTCTCACCGAATTGGTCCCCATTTTTCTACTTGCATTTTTACATGCTTTCGAATTGCTAGGTGGGCAGAAACTGGGGCGAGTAATGGGAGCTCACTCTGTTACACAGTCCTAGGGGTTCGAACTGCCGACCTTCCAATCGACAAGCCCAGCGTCTTATCCGCTGAACCACCGTACCCCATCTGCCATACTGATGTGCAAAATATTTTGCATTCAAACTATTTTAAATTTGAATTCCCCATCAAAGCTCAGAACATGCACTACATGGGGAATGGTGTGTATGAGGAGGAGTTCTATTTTTTTTAAAAAAAGAACTCCTTTTAAAAAGTTCTATTTAAAAAATAATATTGTTTTTTAAATTGTGTGGTCTAAATTCCATAAATCCCACTTCTGAAAGTTACAGTTCAAATACAGCTAATCCTCAACTTTTACTGGTTCGTTCAGTGACTGAAGATACAACAGCACTGAAAAAAGTGACTTATGGCCATTTTTCACACTTATGACCATCACAGCATCCCCATGGTTATGTGATCAAAATTCAGATGCTTGACAACTAACTCATATTTATGATGGTTGCAGTGTCCTGGGGTCATATACTTGTTCCACCGGGACATTTTTACAGTTTCTGCAGCAGCGACAGCCTGATCTAGTCCTATGTAAGTTTTCTTTTTGCTTGCTTCTCCTTCCTCACCAATCTTGGTCCTGCTCTGTTTAATTTCCAGAGCTACTGTGCTGATGAAGCCTACTTCTCCACCATCCCTTCTCCCAATGTGGCAATGACATTATTTTTCTAAGTCCACCTGGTGCATGAAGCCCACTTGCTGCATGATGGAATGATTTGAGGAAGATAACAGAAAATGAAAGGATTAATGTGTCCTTTCTTCCCCAAAATTTGGCAGTTTTCAGCAGTGTTTGTTACAAAAATTACTTCTTATACTACAAAGATGATCACAAACGATTATACAGAATGTACTAAATACTATTTATTAAAAATATCAGCATTGCTGATATTGAAGTAGGTCAAGCAAAGAAACAGGATTTTTTTTTTAGAATCCATAGGGATTGCTGGAATACTACTTTACTGTTGTAGGATGCAGTATAGGCAGTCCTCAACTTATGACCATCAAGGAGTCTGAAATTTGCATCGTAAGTCATGATGGAACTTGAGGCACCAGTGTGATTGGACCCAATGTTACAATCTTAATGGTGGACATTAAGTGAGTAACACAGTCATTAAGCAAATCAGTGTGTTCTAATCAAAAGTTGAGGGCTACCTGTAACAAAATCTTACACAGCCTTCCTGTATATCACATCCCCTCAAAGTAACAGTTATAATTGATTGGTTCTGATCAACAGATCTACTTATGAAGCAAATCAGGAGGATACCAAGATGGTGGCAGACAAAGTCACTTCAAAAACTACTGAATGTTATCACTTCACCTGCCTCTATTCATTAATCCTAAAATATACAATTGGCAATAAAGGGTACTTCATAATTGAATTGAAATGCTATTTGAACAGATAGTCCAAGAGTTTAAAATATACTTGTCTGTCTTTGATCATTTTAGTGGCTCATAAATATGAAACATCATGTATCTGAAGGTATCCTCAAAGACAATTGTTAAAGGAATGGCTTCCTCCTAGAATACCTCTGGTGGAATTTGGGTTATGGAACACTTATGCATAAAATGCCGGACTCTATACAGATTACATTTATTAAAACTGCAAACAGGAATCCCTTCATCACAGCTGTTTGACTGTAATACAAACACAATAATGTAAATTTACTTTTTTAAGTAAAAAAATCACAGTATTTATGAATGAAAGAAATGTAGCGAGTGAAGTTCAGTTTCTAATAAAATTAAAAACCATCGTTTTGTACATCATTAGCCTGGAAATCAAAAGTGTGAATGCTGACAAATGACTGCTTAGCCAGACGGTTCCATAGATGTACAGGTAGTCATTGTTTAAATTCAAAGGCATTCTATTATGGCTGAATTCATTAAAATCCCCTCAAAAGGTTTTGTTCTAAATATACCCAAGTATTAGTACTAGAAAATTCAATAAGAAGGAACAGCACCATTAAATTTAAACTTAGATTTATAAATTTAATTAACACTCTACTTCTCACATTTTTTTCTAGATGCAATTTTCACCAATATACTAGCCCTAAATCCACAATTTTACAGATATATTTCTGCTATTAGTTAAGAAATCACTGCTTTAATTGCTGTTTCCTGTTTCTGTGGGCCCAAATGAATTGATAATTATTAGTCAAACATAGTCTTTAATCTGTCTTAATTGTTTAATATTATCTTTTTATCACTTTGTAAACCACCCAGAGTTGCTACAAAATGGGTTACATATAAATTTAATAAACAAGCAAGTAAACAAATAAAACAATGTGCATCTGTTACTAGATTATTACACTCTTTTGGTAATGTATCTTAAACCATAGTAAAAATAAAGTCAACATATAAAAACTTATCTGACTCATTGCTGGTAATTTTCGACTTGCAACAGTTCATTTAGTGACAGTCCAAAGTTACAACAGCACTGAAAAAAAGTAACTTCTGGCCGTTTTTCACATTTATGACCACTGTAGCATCCCCATGGTCGTATGATCAAAATTCAGACACTTGGCAACTGATTCCTATTTATGATGGTTGCAGTGTCCCTGGGCAGGGGGGTCATGTGATCCCCCTTTCCAACCCTCTGACAAGCAAAGTCAATGGGGAAGCCAGATTTACTTAACAGCCATATTGCTAACTTAACACCTGCAGTGATTCACTTAACAACTGTGGCAAGAAAAATCGTAAAATGAGGCAAAACTCACTTAGCAACAGAAATTTTGGAGTCAATTGTGGTTGTTAAGTCAAGGATTACTTGTATTGTAGTCAAGGGCAACAACTTAATAGTTTTCCACTTAGTGCTTTCCTTGGAATTTCCTTTCCTTTATCCATTTTTTTAAAAAGACAGTCTAGGCATCAAATTCAGTACTAGGGTGTTTTTTTAAGTAATTTGTACTTTTCCCTCTTCTGTTGTAACATGTAGAATCAGCCTCTTCAGTGAGAGCAATCAAGACATCATGAATAGTTATTAAAAACAAAGGATCTCTAAAGCATTTTTAAAAAACTATTCCTAGTTTAAATATAATTGGTGATGATATAGATTCTCAATTGTTCTAATGTCATTCTCAAGAATAATTTGGAGAGAGAGAGATATGGAGAGAGACTATGATGCATACAAAAAATGATATTGGTTAGTGTGAAAGGGGATTCTCAGTTAACAATTAAAGCTTATCAACAAGAAAAAGAATTAATAGATAGGAAGATGTGGAAATTGGAAGGATACATAACATTGAAAAAATGCCTGAGTGGACCTTTTTTATAAATGAAAAATAAACAGAAGAGCAGTGTTTTATAGAGTGCTGTATCTAAAGTTCCTCGTAATCACAATTGTAATCCCTTTTTCAGCTAGTGCCTCTGCAACATTCTAAAAGTCTATAATAGTCTAAAAGCAATTTAAAAAACCAAAGTATATATGCATGTATACACATCCTAAATCTGAGTGTCTTTTAATGCAAAGTTTCAATATTTAAGCCTTTGTTTGAGACTGTTGCTCCCGAGGACATGGACAGGATCCTTGGGCGACTTAAGGGAACCACATGTTTACTGGACCTGTGTCCCTCCTGGTTGGTACGGGCCTCCCAGGAAGTGATGCAAGGCTGGCACCAGAACATCGTGAATGCTTCTTTGGGGGAGGGTGTCTTGCCTGCCGCCTTGAAGGAGGCAGTGGTGAGACCCCTATTCAAGAAGCCTTCACTGGACTCAGCTCTTTTAAGTAACTATCGTCCGGTCTCCAACCTTCCCTTTGTGGCGAAAGTTGTTGAGTGTGTGGTTGTTTGGCAGGTCTCTTGATTCCTGGATGAAGCTGTCTATCTGGATCCATTCCAGTCCGGCTTCAGGTCTGGGTACAGCATCGAAACGGCATTGGTCGCGTTGGTGGATGATCTCTAGAGGTCCCGGGATAGGGGTTGCTCCTCTATCCTGGTCCTATCAGACTTCTCAG